>CM069458.1:53094149-53216647 GCA_035610835.1 Ophiura sarsii | reverse complement strand
CATTTGCTTTACCTATTTCTCAACAAATGGGTCGACTTGGCCAGAGAAATGGAGGATTTTAACAAAAATCAGAACAGTATTTGTTTTCAATCTTTAAGAATTTTCCAATTGTTTACGTTCTTATAAAAGATCCATTATGCAATCCCATTTCTATTATAGTGTTTTAAATATTTTTGAAAATGTCTAAAAATTCTTTGGAAAAAATGAAAATGTTGACACTTTTGGATGTGACAAAGTTTTTCCAGAAAACTTGAAGGGAAAACAAATCCTGATCCTACCTGATAGAGGTAATTGTCACATTGGGCATATTTACAAGTTGATATGTGCAATTTGCATACAACAGTTACGCTATCATTTCATAATATAGACATAGCATATTTAATTAACATAATTTAACTGTAAAATACTGAATAATGTACAAGTGGAAATTTATGCGCTACATTTATTTTCACGCTTTTCAAGCTAAATTCAGCAATTGCGAAAATAAAAATGCACAAATATATTCATTTTGCATGTAGTTCCATGTAAGGTCGGTCTAAATCGCGAAAATAAACACATGCAAAAATTGTTCAAAATGTGCAAATTGTTCTGTGAAATGACAACACAATACAAATGTTGATGTTATATAATCACTGAATTACAACATGTACACAATACTATAGGAAGATTAAATGGAAATGAGAACATAATTAGGCCAAGGAAAAGCTGTGTTCTACAGACCAGACTAATCCATATTTTTTCTTAAGATTTTTTAAATCACAATTTTTTAATTTGTTTTATTTTCGCTGATTAAAATAAAAGAGAAAAAACAGACACTATTTGAAAATATTTACCTTTTTTACAAATAAATTCGTTTATGAAAGTGATTGAACACCCGTCGCCATAGCAAATTTTATTAACATAATTTAACGGTAAAATACTGATTAATGTACAAGTGGAAATTTATGCGCTACATTTATTTTCACGCTTTTCAAGCTAAAATCAGCAATTGCGAAAATAAAAATGCACAAATATATTCATTTTGCATGTAGTTCTATGTAAGGTCGGTCTAAATCGCGAAAATAAACACATGCAAAAATTGTTCAAAATGTGCAAAGCGCGAAAAATTACATGCGCGACAAATTCCACCTTTACAATGTTATGATTGTTGTGCTCATTTAAATACAAGCTATCTCATTGTGCAGTAAACACCACAATCCATATTTACTTACATTTGTTTTGTTTTGTAGCAAACATCGTTCAACATTCCGCAGCTGTTTTTCAAGTAGCATTCTGCATACCTCAACCACTCTGCCAGGTGTTACTATTAATAGTACTATCATTTATTATTATTGTCATTTCCTAATATTATTATAATCCACATTAATATCATCCATCTCATACTGAGATCACATTATGATGATTTACTTACACTGATATCCTCCGCATCAACATTTGCACGATGTGCTATTAACACTTCACATACGTCTGCTGCTGACTTGATAGCTGCCCAGTGCAATGCGGTCTGGTTCTGTGAAATGACAACACAATACATATGTTGATGTTATATAATCACTGAATTACAACATGTACACAATGCTATAGGAAGATTAAATGGAAATGAGAACATAATTAGGCCAAGGAAAAGCTGTGTTCTACAGACCAGACTAATCCATATTTGTTATTAAGATTTTTTAAATCACAATTTTTTAATTTGTTTTATTTTCGCTGATTAAAATAAAAGAGAAAAAACAGACACTATTTGAAAATATTTACCTTTTTTACAAATAAATTCGTTTATGAAAGTGATTGAACACCCGTCGCCATAGCAAATTTTATTAACATAATTTAACGGTAAAATACTGATTAATGTACAAGTGGAAATTTATGCGCTACATTTATTTTCACGCTTTTCAAGCTAAAATCAGCAATTGCGAAAATAAAAATGCACAAATATATTCATTTTGCATGTAGTTCTATGTAAGGTCGGTCTAAATCGCGAAAATAAACACATGCAAAAATTGTTCAAAATGTGCAAAGCGCGAAAAATTACATGCGCGACAAATTCCACCTTTACAATGTTATGATTGTTGTGCTCATTTAAATACAAGCTATCTCATTGTGCAGTAAACACCACAATCCATATTTACTTACATTTGTTTTGTTTTGTAGCAAACATCGTTCAACATTCCGCAGCTGTTTTTCAAGTAGCATTCTGCATACCTCAACCCCTCTGCCAGGTGTCACTATTATTAATAGTTCTATCATTTATTATTATTGTCATTTCCTAATATTATTATAATCCACATTTAATATCATCCATCTCATACTGAGATCACATTCTAATGATTTACTTACATGGTCATCCTTCGCATCAACATTTGCACGATGTGCTATTAACACTTCACATACGTCTGCTGCTGAGCTCCTAGCTGCAAAGTGCAATGCGGTCATGTTCTGTGAAATGACAACACAACACAAATGTTGATGTTATATAATCACTGAATTACAACATGTACACAATGCTATAGGAAGATTAAATTGAAATGAGAACATAATTAGGCCAAGGAAAAGCTGTGTTCTACGGACCAGACTAATCCATATTTGTTATTAAGATTTTTTAAATCACATTTTTTAATTTGTTTTATTTTCGTTGATTAAAATAAAAGAGAAAAACAGACACTATTTGAAAATATTTACCTTTTTTACAAATAAATTCGTTTATGAAAGTGACTGAACACCCGTCGCTATAGCAAATTTAATTAACATAATTTAACGGTAAAATACCGATTAATGTACAAGTGGAAATTTATGCGCTACATTTATTTTCACGCTTTTCAAGCTAAAATCAGCAATTGCGAAAATAAAAATGCACAAATATATTTATTTTGCATATTTCTATGTAAGGTCGGTCTAAATCGTGAAAATAAAAACATGCAAAAATTGTTCAAAATGTGCAAAGCGCGAAAAATAAGATGCGCCAAAATTTCCACCTTTACAATATATGATTGTTGTGCTCATTTAAGAAATACAAGCTATCTCATTGACAGTGTCAGTAAATACCACAATCCATATTTACTTACATTTGTTTTGTTTTGTAGCAAACATCGTTCAACATTCCGCAGCTGTTTTTCAAGTAGCATTCTGCATACCTCAACCCCTCTGCCAGGTGTCACTATTATTAATAGTTCTATCATTTATTATTATTGTCATTTCCTAATATTATTATAATCCACATTTAATATCATCCATCTCATACTGAGATCACATTCTAATGATTTACTTACCGTGTTATCCTTCGCATCAACATTGGCACGATGTGCTATTAACACTTCACATACGTCTGCTGCTGACTCCATAGCTGCCAAGTGCAATGCGGTCCACTTCTGTGAAATGACAACAAAACAAATGTTGCTGTTATATAATCACTGAATTACAACATGTACACAATGCTATAGGAAGATGAAATGGAAATGAGAACATAATTAGGCCAAGGAAAAGCTGTGTTCTACAGACCAGACTAATCCATATTTGTTATTAAGATTTTTTAAATCACATTTTTTAATTACCTTGATTTTTTTCAAAAAATCGAGGTACTGTATTCCAACCGTTTCTTACCTTGATTTTTCAAAAATCAAGGTTCTCTATCTCTGCCGTTTCTTTCTTCTTTCTTTCTTTCTTTCTATCAGACCATCTAGAAAATGCTATTTTTTCTACAGTTTACATGCTACAATCACCAAACTTGGTCAGTAGGACCCCCTACCTGACTTACATATAGGGTCTTCAAAGTTAGGGGTCAAAGGTCACACAAAGGTCACTAGTGGTCAAAACGTGATTTTCACTTAAAACGCATTTCCAATTTAGTGAAATGACCTAGGATTGTCAAAATTGGTCCACATATTCCTTTTGACCGTACGCATATACAAAAGAACGGTTTTTAAAATTAAAAATCATTTGGGGTCACTAGGGGTCAAAATGTAAATTTTTACTCCTCGCACTGAAAATGCTATTTTTTCGGGAGGAAATGACCTATGATTGTCAGAATTGGTCAAAAGATTCCTTGTATCCATGTACATATAGGGTCTTCAGCGATTAAAAGTGACATGTCATATGGGGTCACTAGGGGTCATTGACCTAAACAGGGGTAAAATGTAAGACATGCTCCGATTTTGACCGGTCATGTTTCATTTTGTAGGCATTGATAAGACAAGAAAAAAAGTCAATCATTTTCATGGGGTCAAAGGTCAACATAGGTCACTAGGGGTCAAAAGGTCAATTTTCATTCCTCGCACTCAAAATGCTATTTTTTTTACAGTTTACATGCTACAATCACCAGATTTGGTCAGTAGGACCCCCTACCAGACCTACATATAGGGTCTTCACAGTTTGGGGTCAAAGGTCACACAGGGATCATAAGGGGTCAAAACGTGATTTTCACTTAAAACGCGTTTGCAATTTAGTGAAATGACCTAGGATCGTCAGAATTTGTCAACATATTCCTTTTGACCGTACGCATATATGATAGTTCGGTTTTTAAAATCAAAAAATATTTGGGGTCACTAGGGGTCAAAATGTAAATTTTTAATCCTCGCACTAAAAATGCTATTTTTTCGAGAGGATATGACCCATGATTATCAGAATTGATCAAAAGATTCCTTGGATCCATGTACATATAGGGTCTTAAGCGATTAAAGGTGACATGTCATATGGGGTCACTAGGGGTCATTGACCTAAACAGGGGTAAAATGTAAGACATGCTCCGATTTTGACCGGTCTTGTTTCATTTTGTAGGCAATGATAAGACAAGAAAAAGAGTCAATCATTTTCATGGGGTCAAAGGTCAACATAGGAAAATAGGGGTCAACAGGTCAATTTTCACTCCTAACACTCAAAATGCTATTTTTTCGGGAGGAAATGACCCATGATTGTCAGAATTGGTCAAAAGATTTCTTGGATCCATTAAAAGTGACATGTCATATGGGGTCACTAGAGGTCATTAATCCATAAAAAATCAAGGTGTCCTGGTCTCAGACCAGATCCATGTCTAGTTTCTTCTTCTTCTTCTTCTTCTTCTTCTTCCCAACCCATCTACAAAATGCTATTTTTTCTGCAGTTTACATGCTACAATCACCAAACTTGGTCAGTAGGACCCCCTACCCGACTTTCATATAGGGTGTTCACAGTTAGGGGTCAAAGGTCACACGAGGGTCACTAGGGGCCAAAACGTGATTTTCACTTAAAACAGCCATGCAATTTAGCGAAATGACCTAGGATCGTCAAAATCGGACAACATATTCCTTATGACCGTACGCATATATTATATAGTTTGGGTTTTAAAATCAAAAAAACATTTGGGGTCACTAGGGGGGAAAATGTAAATTTTCACTCCTCGCACTAAAACTGCTATTTTTTCTACAGTTTACATGCTACAATCACCTAACTTGGTCAGTAGGACCCCCTACCTGACTTTCATATAGGGTGTTCACAGTTAGGGGTCAAAGGTCACACAAGGGTCACTAGGGGTGAAAACGTGATTTTCACTTATAACAGCCATGCAATTTAGCGAAATGACCTAGGATCGTCAAAATCGGACAACATATTCCTTATGACCGTACGCATATATTATATAGTTTGGGTTTTAAAATCAAAAAACATTTGGGGTCACTAGGGGGGAAAATATAAATTTTCACTCCTCGCACTCAAAATGCTATTTTTTCGGGAGGAAATGACCGATGAATGTCAGAATTGGTCAAAAGATTTCTGGGATCCATGTACATATAGGATATTCAGCGATTAAAAGTGACATTTCATATGGGGTCACTAGGGACCTAAACAGGGGTAAAATATAAGACATGCTCCGATTTTGACCGGATTTGTATTGATAAGACAAGAACAAAAGTAAATCATTTTCTTGGGGTCAAAGGTCAACAGGGGGCACTAGGGGTCAAGATGTTAATTTTCACTCCTCGCACTCAAAATGCTATTTTTTTGGTAGGAAATGACCGATGAATGTCAGAATTGGTCAAATGATTTCTTGGATCCATGTACATAAAGGGTCTTCAGCGATTAAAAGTGACATATGGGGTCACTAGGGGTCATTGACCTAAACAAGAGAAAATCAAGGTGTCCTGGTCTCAGACCAGATCTACTTCTAGTTTGTTTTATTTTCGTTGATTAAAATAAAAGAGAAAAAACAGACACTATTTGAAAATATTTACCTTTTTTACAAATAAATTCGTTTATGAAAGTGACTGAACACCCGTCGCTATAGCAAATTTAATTAACATAATTTAACGGTAAAATACCGATTAATGTACAAGTGGAAATTTATGCGCTACATTTATTTTCACGCTTTTCAAGCTAAAATCAGCAATTGCGAAAATAAAAATGCACAAATATATTTATTTTGCATATTTCTATGTAAGGTCGGTCTAAATCGTGAAAATAAAAACATGCAAAAATTGTTCAAAATGTGCAAAGCGCGAAAAATAAGATGCGCCAAAATTTCCACCTTTACAATATATGATTGTTGTGCTCATTTAAGAAATACAAGCTATCTCATTGACAGTGTCAGTAAATACCACACTCCATATTTACTTACATTTGTTTTGTTTTGTAGCAAACATCGTTCAACATTCCGCAGCTGTTTTTCAAGTAGCATTCTGCATACCTCAACCCCTCTGCCAGGTGTCACTATTATTAATAGTTCTATCATTTATTATTATTGTCATTTCCTAATATTATTATAATCCACATTTAATATCATCCATCTCATACTGAGATCACATTCTGATGATCTACTTACATAATTATTCACCGCATCAACATTTGCATGATGTGCTATTAACACTTCACATACGTCTGCTGCTGAGTACCTAGCTGCCAAGTGCAATGCGGTCTGGTTCTGTGAAATGACAACACAACACAAATGTTGATGTTATATAATCACTGAATTACAACATGTACACAATGCTATAGGAAGATTAAATGGAAATGAAAACATAATTAGGCCAAGGAAAAGCTGTGTTCTACAGACCAGACTAATCCATATTTGTTATTAAGATTTTTTAAATCACATTTTTTAATTTGTTTTATTTTCGCTGATTAAAATAAAAGAGAAAAAACAGGCAATATTTGAAAATATTTACCTTTTTTACAAATAAATTCGTTTATGAAAGTGACTGAACACCCGTCGCTATAGCAAATTTAATTAACATAATTTAACGGTAAAATACCGATTAATGTACAAGTGGAAATTTATGCGCTACATTTATTTTCACGCTTTTCAAGCTAAAATCAGCAATTGCGAAAATAAAAATGCACAAATATATTTATTTTGCATATTTCTATGTAAGGTCGGTCTAAATCGTGAAAATAAAAACATGCAAAAATTGTTCAAAATGTGCAAAGCGCGAAAAATAAGATGCGCCAAAATTTCCACCTTTACAATATATGATTGTTGTGCTCATTTAAGAAATACAAGCTATCTCATTGACAGTGTCAGTAAATACCACAATCCATATTTACTTACATTTGTTTTGTTTTGTAGCAAACATCGTTCAACATTCCGCAGCTGTTTTTCAAGTAGCATTCTGCATACCTCAACCCCTCTGCCAGGTGTCACTATTATTAATAGTTCTATCATTTATTATTATTGTCATTTCCTAATATTATTATAATCCACATTTAATATCATCCATCTCATACTGAGATCACATTCTAATGATTTACTTACCGTGTTATCCTTCGCATCAACATTTGCACGATGTGCTATTAACACTTCACATACGTCTGCTGCTGAGCACATAGCTGCATAGTGCAATGCGGTCATGTTCTGTGAAATGACAACACAACACAAATGTTGATGTTATATAATCACTGAATTACAACATGTACACAACTGATTTGAAGATCAAATGAAATAGAAAACGCAACAAGGCCAAGGAAAAAAACCTTGTTCGTCAGTCCTGACCAACATTTTTTTCCTTCAGATGTTGAGGTGCTTTTTTTAATTCAAAATGTCTGGAAAATAAAGCAAATTTGTAAGATTTTTTTAGAAAATCTTGATTTTTTTCTTCAGTTAAATGATTTTTTTTCTTCAGTTAATGATGGAGCGGGCTGACAAAAAAGCTTAACAATGTTACTGTCTATACGATCATTTAATTACAACACGTACTGTGTACACAAACATAGCTGATAAGAGGAAGATCAAATGAAAATATGAAACAGAATTATTAGGCCTTAGTATATTTAATAACAGTTAGAATACACACTACATTCTAATCTGGATTCAGATCAGACCAATTATACACAACTTGTTCTTGGCTAGTGAGGACTGTTAAGTTGCAAGTACCCCCTCTATAGTGTTAATTGACATGCCCTTTATTTATTTATTTATTTATTTATTTATTTGGACAAACACTTTTGAATCAGTGGCTTTCGCCTACTTGGCGAAAGCGTCCACAACATACACTGTCAGATATTACAAATTATGTATATACATATATTACAAAAGAGGGCGAAAATATAAAGGATCACATATTTAAAATGGTACTACGTGCATGCCATGCACGTTTTAAAAACAATTTACAATGTACATCAAATATTGGTAGTAGAGGGTCACATAAGAGGAGAGCATCATCTGAAAGTCCTAGTATTATACACAATTTAACATCTACACTATTAGATATAAATAAACTCCAGAATTGTTCCATACCATTACGCATGAGATCATCTTCTAATTTACGAAACATATCAACTCTTATATCATTTAACGCAGTGCATAGAAAAAAGAAGTGTCGAAGGTCTTCAATACCATCACTACATAAAGGACAATTAATATCAATATTCGGCTTCCATGAATGAGCATGACCATTCAGTGCTAAGGTATTAGACCGCGCTTTGAATTTCAACGCCGCACCATAAAAATCTAATTTGCATAATAAATAATTCTCTAAGCTAGGCTTCTGTTTACATAATAGATAGTCCTTAATAGATGATTTAGACAAAGCATTAGTTAACCATTTGTTATTAGAGTTATTTATATTTAGTGATTTAAACTTATTAATCCAATAGTGACTATACATATTATCTTTAAAGATATGGTCCATACCACATTCGATCATTACATTATGAATAAGTGAGAACCACTTCCATCTTAAGCAAGTACTACTAGCTTGCCTGTTCTTAGTAATATAAACAGAGTGCGTTTTCTCAAATACTACATTCGGCCAACGATTGGTATCTAATTGTCTTAGTCTATTAAAATATTTTATACGAAGGTTGTTTTGAATAACACTAATTGGTTGCCACCCTAAGTCACCTAACAAACATTCTAATGGAGTGTTTCTTGAGGCTTTAAGAATTGCACGGGCCATTTGATATTGTAGTGATTCAATTCGTTTACTATCAATCGCACTTCCAGGGACCCAAACAGATGAAGCATAATTAATAGTGGGTATGACCAACGTTTTCCATAACAAATCGCCATAGTACACCCTTTGGTAATCGTCCTGACCATCAATTATAGATTTCACATATCCAATTAACCGGTTGCCCTTTTTAATAACATCATTAATGTGATCGTGGTCTGATAGGTTACGTGAAAATGTGACACCAAGATATTTATAATTATTTACCTCAGAAATATAGCTATCTCCTAATTCCCATAACTTACAAGGGTTTATACGCTTACCTACAATTAATACATTAGATTTTTCATGGTTAAAGCTCAGTTTCCACTTATGTGCAAAGGTGGCAGCTAGGTCTAGCATTCTTTGGAGCTCATGTTCATTATTCGCAAGAAGTACAATGTCATCGGCCCAAAATAAGCTACTCATTTGCATATTACAGAATTGTACACCTAGATTATGTGACTTAAGTAACTTAGTAAATTCATTTATATATATACAGAAGAGAACCGGTGATAGTACACAACCTTGTTTAACTCCTTCATCGCTGTCAAAAAAGTCAGTTTCAATACATCCAAATTTAACCTTAGCTTGTACATTAGTATACATATTATCAATAAGTTTCCATAAAGTGCCTCTAATACCAATATTCCATGCAGCGTATAAAAGTCCATCTCTCCAGACTGTATCAAAAGCCTTACGGAAGTCCAAGAAAGCCATATATGTAGGTTTGCCTTCATCACGCCTACATGACGCAATGTTTTTTAATGTAAAAATATGATCTTCGCAACGATAGTTCTTCCTAAAACCTCCTTGGACTTCCGATAGGGTGTTATTATTTTCTAAGAAACCAGATATAGTATCAGCAATAATTCTATTAAATAACTTTGCAACGCAACTTGAGAGAGTAATACCTCTGTAATTATTAAGATCTTTACGATCACCTTTCTTAAAAATAGGAATGATAATACCTTTGTTCCATTCAGACGGAGTGGAGTTCATTTGAATGAGTCTTTGAAATAAAAGTAAAATTGACATGTTCATGCTTTTACCACCATTCTTCAACAATTCATTACTTATGTTATCTAAACCCGGCGATTTGTTATTCTTACTTTTATGTATAGCATCAGAAATTACATCAATATTTAACTCAACATTACTTATACAATTATAATCATCATCAATAGTGTTACAGTCATTAGTTCTTATATTATCAACAGACCTCTTCACACCTTGGGAATTATAATCCTCCTTATCATTTAAGTTTCTATTCATTTTACCAAGAGTGTTCCAGTAATGCAATACAGATTGGCTCATCTTTTGTCTATCAAATATAATCTCATCAGACCCAGGAACTTTAAGACAATGAACATCCTGTTTACGTTGTTTTCCACGAAGTGATTGCCAAAATTTTCGGCATTGTGGACCACCCTCTTGTGCAATTTGAATAGAACGATCAATACGCTTCTGCATTATTTTCTCCTTGATTAGGGATTTAACTCTACAACGCTTACCCTGGTAGTCATTCCAAAGATTATCCCCTTCAGTAACATCCCTCTTATCGCCTTTTGACCATTGTCTATGTAATTGACAGGCAGCTTTACGCTGCTTAATACAATTATCAATATCCTTATCCCACCAATGTCGAGCACTTGGGTTAATCTCCTTAGTCCCTATGGAATTTGTAGCAGTAGTAATGATTTTTGATTTCCAACTATCCCATAGTGTGTCTACATTATTATAATCATTGGGATTCCAGTCCTTAAATTGTACCGATAAATCATTTTTAAAATTAGACCAATCTTGATCAGGTTTTATGTCCCATATAACGTGTTTCGTATGAACATCACGTTTAGAATTACGTTTGGAGTTACTAGGTTTAATTTTACAGTTCAATAAAAGAACATTATGATCACTGCCAAGATGGAATTGTCTATCATCATCAACAATAAACTCTCTTGTACATTGTAAGACATTAGATGAACATAACATGTAATCAATAGCGCTTTTAAGGTCCTTACGGAACCAAGTAAATTTACCTTTACATATATTACTACAATTAAGAATTAATAAACCAGAATCATCTCTAAAATCTAATAAACGTTGACCATTTGAATTTATCATCGGGTCACAGAAAGGTATTTCCTTTCCAATTCTACCATTACAATCGCCCATAATAATTATTCTAGGATCTGCCGTATTATCATCCTCAATTCTTAGTATGTCAGCTAAAAGTTGATTATATATTAGATTAGTGAGATCAGGATCGGTTCCTTCAACTGGGAAATATGCAACTGCTAGGTAAATAGGCCCATTATCATCAACACTTATCTTAATCCATAGCCTTTCTACATCATCAGCATTACTGTTAAAAACATTATTATCAATTACATCAACATTATTGGATACAAAGAAACCAATGCCACCTCCACCCTTATGTACTCTATTCTTACCAAACCATGTATACTCCTCGATTGAAACAGTGTCATGCGACTTCAGGAAAGTCTCAGTTATACCAAATACATCAATATGTTCGTCCTTTAAGAGCGAACCAATCTCTGTAACCTTAAAATTAATTCTATTAACATTGTTGAAGCCAACCTTTAGTGTATCTTTTCGGAGTTTTGTGCCACGATTTCTACGCCTGCGATGCTTAGTCGGCCTATCATTATGATTTACACGAGGAGAATTAGACAAATTATCATTACATTGATCAATATTATTACAATTATGTCTAGAATTAGTTGGCATATTAACATTATTATTATTTCTACAAGTCATGTTATTAACATACAAATCATTAACATTATCAGAGTTATCATCAACACCGTCAAGTTCATCAATTAGTGTATTATACATATTATGTGAATCCATATTGCCCCTCTTGTCGGCGCGTGGGACTTGGCCAGGATCTCAACGACGTGCGTTCCTGGGCTTACAAAAATAAGATAAATGTCCGTAGTTTCCACACTCGTAGCATTCTACAGCCTCTCCATATCTACAGTCTCTTTTGGTGTGACTAAATGATCCACAGAAATGGCATCCATCGTAGTTCTGGTAGTCGTGCTCGCGTTGTCCGTAGGCATGATGCTGATTTGGTCTCCGGGACCTGTAGCGAGTTTCATGATCGCGATCTGCAGGAGTTCCTTGTTGGCGATGACGATGTTGATGATGGCGTCCATCCGGGTGTCCACGACGTGTTGTTTGATGTGTAGACCTAGGGGATTCCGGAGAAGTTGGTGTGGAGGCGCGATCTTTGACGGGGATGATCATATGCGTCGCATTAATGTCCTGAATCAGCCTGCTCGTGCCTGTACGAGAGAGGTGTAAACCACGATGACCTAGCGCGTGTTTGTCGATATTCCCATTTTGTAGTTTGAAGTTCGGATCGTGGTTAATATAAATGCAACCGCAACCTTTTGCCGAGTCTGCTAACATTGTATTCAAACGCTCTACGCGAGCCTGGTGATCCTTGTTGTCGCGACGGGGAATTATAGATGATACAATCTTCAAAGTGTTCGGCGCGCGCTGGTTGAGAGATTTAAGGAGACTTTCAAAGTCCTTAGCTCCTGAGTCGACCTCACTGTCGCTTGTGCAATTGTTAGTCCCAACATGCAAAATAATAGCATCATAGCTATGGACGGAAGTATTCTGAAGTTCCTCTGACACCTTGGCGATCTTCGCACCCCTGAGACACTTCACCGTAGTTTCCGTTAGTCCGCGGGGGTTTATGTCTCCAATCATAGAATCGCCGATAAGCAGGTTCTTGGTCGTGGTTACCTCCTTCTGTTTGGATGCGGTAGTAGAGGGTTTGGACGCGGTAGAGGGTTTGGACGACGCGGTATTGGACTTGGTGTCTGTATCCTTCTTCGGGGGGACAGTTGTTTGTGAGGGTACTGGTGTATCAACAGGCCGAGACTTCAGGGTGTTTAGTTCATTTGTCAGGGTGGCGATTCGCTTAGATAAAGCTGTATTTGTGACCTGTTGTTTTCCAATTGTAGTATTTTGACTCTCTACCTGTTTTGTGAGTTCCTGAAGTTTGTCTGGCATACTTTTACACTTGGCGCAAAACCACACTGCCGGCTTTCGTGTAATCCCAACACAGATATAGTGGAATGAATGACCACATAAGCAGCACTCATGGGCCTTTCCATCCTTGCTGTGGCCTCTGCTGACTAAACATGTGTCGGTACATGTAATCGTTCTGATGGGGACCGGATTGAGAGCGCGAAGCGGTGATGATAGAAGATTTGCCATTCGTTGCGGTGTAGATAGTTTGATAGGGTCACTAGCAACTGTTAGTACTTTTGGTTTGGGATCTGAAGGGAAACGTATCTCGTTGCAGTCCGGACAGAGAAATAGATCACCTTGGCAGAGTTTGACCGTAGACTTCTTCTTCCTACAGTCATTACAGCATATCATGACACTGGTTGAAGAAGGCATTGTATATATCCAATATAGTAATAATAATATCCAATATAGTAATAATAATATCCAATATGAGAATATATCCAATACAATAATATAGTAAAATCCAATGTAACAAAGTAGGTCTATTGATATCGATCTTGAAGTTGGTCTCGGTTGGCTCGGTTCCTTTGTGTGTTGGTTGGATTACAAATAGGTTAATCTGGGTCATGGGTATTTGCATATTATTTGGATGGTCTTGTTTTGGTAAAGCATACGCTAAATGAGGACTGTTAAATTACAAGTACCCCCTCTATTGTTGATTGTCATGTCCTTTGTGTGGTTAGAGTCAACTTTGAATAGGTTATTAAATCTGGGTCATGGATATTTGCATATTGATTGGCTGGTCTTGTTTTGTAGCAAACTTGTCACATTTTGCATACCATGACCCTGCAGACAGCTGCAAGATTTTGTGGCCAATATTAAGATATTGATTATTATTTAATTGCTGTTGTTATTTCCTTTAGGCAATAGTTCCATTTATACTCAATGCAATTATTTAGTGCTCATTCTTGATTTATATTGTATGGCAAGATTTCTCAATCTTATTTTTCAGCATTTCAACAGGGTTCCTGCACCTTTGGGACAATTACATTTTATGACTTTTCCATGACTAAATTATGAAAATTCCATGACATAGTTCATCAAATTGCGTGCACGGGCATACAAAAGTGGGATTTACGATGCTAAAATATGAATGTTCAAGCTCTAAAAAATAAAATAAATTTTTCTTCACAAAGTTCTATGACTATTGTCATTTTTACAAATTTCCATGACTTTTCCAGGCCTGGAAATTGAAAATAAAATGCCATGACTTTTCACGACTTTTCCACGCCGCGGGAACCCTGTTTCATTTGTATATTCTCCTTAGTTGGACATTCTCTTTATGGTGTAGCAATTTGAAAAATAGACATTTCTGATTGCGAATAAATGAGACTTAATAGATTGCTTGATTATATTATTGAGCATAAATGCAACCACTCACTAATTATATCACTAACCATTGAATGAGCCCTTATTCAGATGAAACATCATCTGTTATTGATAATATAAGGCATGCCATCTATTTGTAACCCCTTTTGCAACATTCCCCAGCAGTTAATTCCATCACAGAAAATCTACATTGGGCAATAATAATTGATATTATTTTACTGTTTAAGCACTGTTATTGGATTGAAGATTAATATTAATTGTACTCACAGAAATATCAGCATAATGCACATCTGCTCCCTCCTCGATGAGCTTCTCCACACTCTTTACATCACCATTCATAGCTGCCTGTAACATTTGTTCCCCTGACATGTTGATGGTGTCTATGGATCACACTGTCACACAAGAAGAGAAATAAGCATGAAATGTTGAGAATAAATTGTATAAATTACATACAATGTGGATTATCACAAAATCGTATCTAATGCAAAATATATAAGACCAGGGGTTGGGTATCAACCGGGGGGTTGGGTATCAACCGGGGGGGGGGGGGGTCAGGGGGTGCTACTTAAAAATGGTTTGATTGGCCTAACATGACAAAAACAATAGGGTAGGTTGGTCGGGATTTTTTTTAAAACATTTTAAATCACCTGCTTTTGAAAGACAGCAGTACACGCAAATGAACTTTAATACTTTGTTCTATTTAAATATATATATATTTTTTAAACTAAACTAAACTTACTGCCTGTCTCATTTATTTATATAAGCTCTTTGCCGAATCGAGCACTTTCTACCGGGCAGTACAAACTTTTAGACTTTTCTTTATATTTTTTTATATATATATTTTCCTTTTTAATTTCATTTTTTCCCCTCCTTCAAAATAATAAAAAATATTCAGGGTCGGCTATGTATTTAGGGTCAGTCCGGTTAGGCCAATCAAACTCTTTTTTTTTAGGCCTTAGTGGATATGAGGTCACAAAGATGTGCCTCCAAAAAAAAGGTCCCATTTTCACCCCTCTGATAAATGAATGGCCCCTTTTCATAGCTATTTTTTGTAAATTTACATGTATGGGTCTAAATTCCTTAGATTTGCTTTTTATCACAGCAATTGGTGAACGTTTGAGTCAATTTTCATTTTGCTGGCGGCACATCCGTACCCAAACAATTCCCCCTCCAATAGTAATTACTTACATGCTGTTACAAAATTAAACTTTGAAAATGTTCATGAATATATCACCAAAAAGTGTAATTTTCTTCAAAATACTTCTTACAATTGTTATACAAATAATACTTAATTAAAGATAAATTGCAGACGACGCTGACCACGCGTCTCGGACGACCCAATATGGCAACGGGAGTGCACCATTTTGAAATATTTTTAACAGCCATCGCCCGGTTAACAATGAAAATAATTTTAAAAATAGCATTTGGAATTGGCTACCAACTCCCAAAGGTTTTGGATTGGAAAAAAAATCTTCTAATTATGATTAATTTTTCAAAATGATAAGATCAACATTCGCGATTACATGTTATTCCAATACAAATTCATAATTTAGGTTTCGCATGGCCAACGTCGTCTGATAAATTGATTGCAACATTTTGCCCTTCACTCACTACTAAGAGGTGTACCTAGAATAGATTCCTATTGGCAGATCAGTTTCTGATTTGGACCAATTGGATTAAAATAATTTTCTGACGGTTCTCATTATTCAATAGTAGAAAGAATTACTATAGTTTATATAATAATGTTTTATATCATATATATAATATAATATAAAGCAGTCTAGAGATCGGGAGACCGGGGTTCAAATCCCCGCCGGTGAATGTCCTTGCTTATTTTTCGTTGGGACATTCGCCGGTGGTTGTTATTAATTGTTTGTTATATTGTCTATTGTAAACACCGTGGGTTGGTAAACTGCTTTATATTATATTATATATATGATATAAAACATTATTATATACTATAGTTTAATCAGTTCCATATTGGCGAGAAATATTCGGTTTCTATCTCTCCCCGCGCAAAGGTACCAATTGTACATGTGCGATTCTGGTCACACGCACACGATTTTGGCCACATGCAGTGGCGGCGCTGGGGGAAGCATAAAAATTAAAAAAATGCCCCCCCCCCCCCCCCCCTAAAAAAACAAACAATTTAATTAAAATTAGAAGAAAATAATCTTTCCGGGATACGTTGACAATTGTAATATAAAACAGCAAAAATTTGAATGCAAGCACACATTTTTGTACCAAATTAGTCAGTAATACTAGTATTAGACAAAATTTAACAATTTTACCGTAAAATGAGTACAAAAAATGTGCTAGCGCAAAATTTATTTCATGCCCCCCCCCCCTAAAAAAAATCTTGACCCCCCCTATTATGATTGCTGGCACCACCACTGGGCACACACACACATGTGATGCACAGTGTGCTTGTTGCCTTCACGCACGCCTGCCTCCTTCTGTATTCATTCACTACTGTAAGGAGGCTTCACCAATTTGGAGCTGATATCAAACTACTACAGGGTGTCCCAGAATAATGTATTCAGGAAAAGGTGCATTTATTTAGCTATGAATACCATTGCTATTGGTCAGAGTACTTATGATTCTAGATCTATAGCTTTTTTTAAAATTTTGAGTTTTAAAAATCGGACATTTCTGACAGAAATTAAGGAATCTTTTGTAAAAATGGTAGAATCCAAGTTTACCTCTTTTTGACACTCATAAAATGTTCAGCACAAAGATCGGTTGAAATGATATGCATTTCATTTCATGTGCCCTCTTTTATTTCAATTTCCTGTGATAATTTCTATCAACCTTTTGTGATGTTTTAAATGGTCTGAGGAAATTATTCAGCTTGAGTGAATTATACCATACTTTCTCCAGGGCAGTTTTGAAGTTTGGTTTGATTATTCAATATATTATGCTGAAAGTAAACAGATGTTCACCGATTTTCAATGAATGTCAGTCAGTAAGTAGGAAACATGTTCCCCATTATATTTAGCCAATTCTAAGAGACAAATGTACCTATTGGTCTGAAGTATGACTCTTCTATGTAAGCTATTTCTTGAACAGACTATAAACAATATAAGTGATTTGTGTCTGAGGAAAAATATGCCCTCTGATTAGCTAGAACCCGATCAGGACAAGGTAACTACGAACTGCGCACAGAAATTTGACCGTCATAATTCCATGATTCCCCTGGTCTTATGAACCCACAGACTCAAATAGTCAGGGAACCCCCCCCCCCCCCCCCCCCCCCCCCCCCCCCCGGCTACACCACTGATATTAGTAATGTTACGAGGTAGAAGGTAGAACTTATTGAATAATGCTTGTATATCACACCTAACATCATGTAAAGTCTCGTTAGGCGACAAGAACAAATCCTGATTTACTGGCGGACGGACCTGTCAATTAGGGTCGGTCGGTCAGGCATGTTTGAATGATTTTTTTAACCTAAAATGTCATCAAAATCTGCCAAAATCAGGCATTGCTTTAAAAATTTGTGAAAACAAATTTACGACAGTTTTTCGGCAAAAAACGGCTGATTTTACATGATTTGAGAAATAGGCTTATGTATCTAAAAAATAAAAATGAATCGCAAAATTCGAAAAAAGTTGGTAGGTCGGGCCCGTAAAACATGTTTTTTTATTTTTCCTCGCCTTAGGCTTAATATGGCATAATTATGGAATTCAGTTAAATATTATGTATACATTCAATCAATATATGGCTGATTTACTGAAATACATACATAGGCTATGGAGGAGTAGCGCATTTACAGTACATAATGACAATTTGTTTAGCAAAAGCTCTAGTTCTCTAGTTATTGCTCTGTGCCAAGCCAGAGGGGGTTGACCTTCAAAAAAATAACACAAAACACCACATCATGCATGAACGCACATCATGCACACAACACAGACCAGGTTTTGCAACTTTGTACCATCATTATTTATACTCATGCTTCCAAGATGTCAGAAAACTGGAAATGAGTGCGAATTTAACTATAAAATGAGTGCGTCATTGTTATTAAGCCAAGTATTGTCAGCTATTTAAATCAATCCCCCACCCCCCCCCCCCCCCGAGTTTGTCGACCTTTGGTTGTCATTTTAAGCCAAGCGGGGTGTGACTGATGGGGTAGTCATTTAAGGGCTAAAAAGGGTCTATTTTCACTCTTTACACAGACCAAATTTAGGGTTGTCTAGTTTTTTGATAAATCAGTGCTTCGTTATGCTATCATCAATTGTCATAATGTTTATCGAGAGTAAAGCTGGAAGTGTCTAGTTTCATAATCCATTTGCCCCAATTCCAGGAAATATTGCGTTTGGAATTTACAGAAGATTTTGTGCAAAGTTTGGTTGGAGCAGATGTGATGGAAAGTTTTCATTATGTTGGAGATAGAATGATGTGAAGCATTTTATCTAATATTTTACAAAAAGTCCATTTTCATTAAAATCATGCCACTTTAAGAGCAAAATAGAGGATCAAAGGCACAAACCAGGGAAAAGTGAATTAAATTACCATTTTCTTTAAAAATTGGGAGGAAAGGTCTCAATGTTTAAAATAATTAGATAAAGCCACCTATGTAAATGAATTCTACATGAAGCTGGTCCAACCTGCTTAGTAATTGGTGAACCTGTTTAGTAATTAGAGAACATGTTAAGTAATTGGTGAACATGTTTATAGTAATTGGTGAACTTGTTTAGTAATTGGTGAACATGTTTAGTAATTGGTCAACCTGTTTAGTAATTGGTTAACAGGTTTAAGTAATTGGTGAACCTGTTTAGTAAGTTTAGTAAGTAAAAATAACCAAAATATTTAAAATGATGAAGCCAAACTAGATGAACTATTAACAATTTTATAGATACAAAAAGAATTAACTTACTTGCTATGTTTATCATCCATTAAAAATCAGATATAACTTTTTCCATCTTTTTCTATAAGAGTTGCCGGAGCCTTTTTTTAGAAACTCTGTATAATAACTAATGCCTTACCTGATACAAAAACAGCTACGTCTTTGACAAACACAAATGCTGCTTGTAGTCGTAGTGTAGCGATGATGTAGTTGAGATAAGTTGTGTAGGTAAGTTGTTAATACTTCACACTAAACTTGTTGGATAAGCTAGCATAGAGTAAAAACAGAAATGATGATAAGCTATGAAAGTAGTGGGTAAATCTCTCACACAGTAAAATACAACAAAGTCTGCTGCTTAGTTGAGTATAAACCAATATGATGCTTGCTTTGAACAATAATGCTTTAAGCTACCTCTTCTTAGTGCCTTTATATGAAACATCCAGGGGTGTGTTACAGTATAGTATCACACTTCCAATTCCATTGCATGGCCCAACACACAAACACCAATAGTATTAGTCACTGGAAACCATATCAAGGCATATTAAGGCAAGGCATTTTATGGTATACCATTTTGAAACACATTTTGATTGGTTGGTTCTTGATGGAAAAATAACTGACAATATTGCTCACAGGTCTTTGCCTCAGGCTTGGTTGTGTTACTATCTTTGGTGGCACTATTACACTTCCCATTCCATGCAGGTCTGATTCCATGTATGGTCCAATACACAAACACCATATACTAGTACTAGTAGGTATAGCACCCAAAAAATTCAAATGCACTGAAAGTGTACAAAATTAGTCTCATGTTGTAGATAATTGCAAAAGTAGAAATTTGGTAAACAAATCATGCAAAAAGGTTGTACGGTTCTCAAGATGTTGTCCATTGATTATTGGAAAATATGACCGGAAATCTGCCAAAAAGTTCCATTCATGGTCAAAACTGACATTTTAGCAAGTTTACACCCTTCTAATTATAAAACTATGTACATATAGTAGCTACAAAACACAGATGCAAGATACTGGCCATAGGTTTATCCATTTCTATTAAAATCAGACATGATGTTTATTTCATATTTGTACAGCAGACTCCAGAATATGCCATTTTATTCAAAATTCATAATCGCAACTCTGAAAATCGTCAAAAAATGACTAAGTCCAGCTAATTAATATGCGTAACGTGAATATCTGAAGTTCTACAAGCAGTAGAGAGATGAGCTTTGGTATACTGTTTACCTGTGACAAGAAGTATATTAAAGTGTAAAATTTAGTTAATTATCTCATTAAATATGCAAATGAGCTCATTATGTATTCAAATTTTGCATATATGCAAATTATGTCAGTTTGACTCGCATTTTGTTTACATAAGTTTATTCCTAGCAATTTCCAGTATGTTTCTATCGATCAGTGCAATTGCTGTGGAGAGGTCTGCAGTAAGCTACCATAACAAGCTTATTCTGTGTTTTGGAGTCTTTTTCTGGTGTGATGCATTCAATGGATATACAAACTAAGCATATCAGCCAAAAGTAGAGAGTTTTTACTAGCATCTGGTACCTTCTACCTTTCAAATTGGGCCTTCAAATTTTCAAATTGGGCAATTTATATCAAAATTTAGAGCAAATTCCCAAACATTATGTAACTAGCCACAGCTCGGCCAAATAACATTCGATTGATTTGTATGACGCAGGGTCATGTACAGAGAGGTCATAGCTACCATATATAGCAAGCTCAGTGCCAAATAAGGAGTGCATCATAACAGAATGGTCAATTATTCGTATGGGTGTTTTTCAATGCTGAGCTGCTTTGCTTAGTGTGGGCTGTCAATGGGACCCAAGGGTGTGACTTTCAGGCAAGGCATAAAAAGTACTTGCAAAGATTTTAAAAAAGAAAATACTTCCAGGTGTAGAATAATCACCAAACTTCAGATTCAGATAGAGAAAAGATCAATCTAATTAATGGTGAAGAGTGTACATTTATAAATTATTAAGTTTTTTCAAACCAGTCCATTAACCCTTACAGCCCCGTACCCCATGAAATCCCATTTCCCAGCCCGTCGGTTCCACCTGGCGCTGAGGTTTTTTGGTGAAATAATGGCCCGGGCTACATAGCTGGGCCAATATACTGGCCCAGCATAGCTTCCCCCGTGGCGCAGTTGGTAGAGCGTTCGCCTGTCAACGGAGAGGTCGTGGGTTCAAACCCCGGGGCGTGGCACCTCTTGTTGCGTGTGCTTTTTTTGCTTGAAAACAATTTCGTTGGAAAATCCACCGGGAGTGTTAGGGTTAAGTTTTGCCTGAAAACAAGTAAATTCACCTGAGTGTGCAACACACTCTGTGTGGCAGACCCTAGTGTAGCGATTGTGCTATACCTAATACTAGTCACTGTAGCCCATAATAAGGCATGTTATGGTAAACAGGTTGATAGTCACCGTTTTGAAACACATTTTGATTGGTTGGTTCTTGATGGGAAAATAACTTACCCGATTCATACTGCACGATTCTGTGAGAGTCCGGGTGCTGAAGCTATGTTGCGCAATAGAGGTGGATGGTCACCGACGCTGTCTGAAAATTTAAAAATGTAGTGGCATTCAAATTATTTGTGGATAAATTCAAATAAGTTGAGGAAAAAACACAATGAATCTGAAAATCATTTACTGACTAATTATTATTATTATTATTATTTAGATATTAATTGATTATAATGACATGGTTAATGACTACATGTACAGGCATAAAGATCAAGAGTTGCCAATTTTTAAGTTATGTATAAAACATTGCATCAGGGCAGTGAGAGTTATTTTTAACTGTCACTGATTAGTGTCAACCCAACCAAAGCAACTCAACACCTTTGACAAGTACTAAATTGATTTATAAAATACCAAAAGCAAAGCAACTCGATGCATAAAATGTAGATCTGCTACAGAGCCTCTCTTAGTCCCAGCCCACCCCTTCATGACCCCCCCCCCCCCCCCTCCACTCCCCTATACCAACCATACACTAATACATGCACATCATCATAGACCTTGCCTTTACATAAGGGCGCACCACACCAAATATCTTTCTCATTGAAATACATGTAAAAGTGCCATATTTCAAGACACCTTTCTCATTGAAATACATGTAAAAGTGCCATATTTCAAGACACCTTTTCTACCCTCAGGTTACATTTATGCAACTTGTCACCTATGACCATTTTCAGTAACATCTCAACTTTAATTTAAGCCCTGTTTCATGAGGGGTTATCAACCTAAATTTTCTGCTACGGACCTGCACACAGTGCCCTCCCTTTTTCATGTTTTCTGGCATGTCTGTTCACTATTTAGGCAGGTGCTTACGCCCTGGGCACTATTTAGGCCGATAAATTAAAAATATCGTATTTTATCATTGTAGGTGCAACGGATAGGTCCCATTCGTTCATTTAAATACAAACATATCATCCCCGGAGAAACAAATTGCCCGAAAACCTCACATTTACAAGCCTAGTCTTCGTGCGTTTCCGGAACTACAGGATTACACGAATTGCGCATTGATTTGGTGCAGTGCTCCCATAACATGTACAGCATACCATATGTACAGACTATGTACAGCCATAGCCAAGCACTGGCATCTATACTGACACCAGTGACCAGATTGCAGAGACTAATTGCTCAAATTACTAATACTAGCATAGTCACTGACCATTTGAATCAGAACACACCACGCACACCAGTATGGACTATCGGTGACTGCATATAGAGAGAGTGTTGGTAGATAACTTGCCTGTTTAAGTGTTTCTAGAACTTGGATTCAAAATCTAAAACATGGAGTGATTGCCAATATTGTTGTGTCGGTTGAGATTGGCACTGTCGGTTCATTTGACAAGAGGAATCATGGAATTATGATGGTAAAAAGTTCACAGATGGAAAATTGTGTCCCCAAAATGCAATAATTTTGTTGGTACAAGCTTGTTTAGAGCCAAATGTACCTCAATCAAAGCAAAAATAAGTGTTAAATCGACAATTTTCGCTACGTGCCCATTTCTTTAGTTACAATAGTCTGGTCAGTTCACTTTCAATTATTGCCCCACCCATATGAAAAACCTAGCTACACCACTGGTTAGAGAATAATGACTGCATAACAACTGTTTTCGTGAATTTGTTAAGAATTCAGAGGTTGTTGTTCTGGTCTGAGGAATTCCGAATGACCAGAACAGCAACCAAGGATTTCAAAACAAATTGAAAAAAAAACAGTTGTTAAGCAGTCATTATTCTCATTCATTACTGAAAAACATGCATATTTATCCAAAGCGTTGATTTGTACCGATATAATCTCGCTAACAATTAATTATATAGTTTTCTGTTTATTTTGTCCAGGTCCTTCTTAGTTATTGAAACAGTCCAAGTCGGGTCATTAACATTTTTACAATTTAACAAATCACAAATAACCTTTAATTGTGTTTCCTCATAACTCATTGAATATTCAGTTTAGGGGCGTGAGGCTTTAATTTGATTGGTCGGTCAATGAGCCAAACAATCGAACACTTTGGCACAGTACTTTCGGGCAATTATATATTAGTAACCTGCACTCGGCGTGCGCGTTCTCATCTAACGATTCATTTGATTGCAATGCACTTGGTACGCAGCTATTGCAATTATTCATGGAGTAATAATTAATATTTAAACGTCACTCTCAAAGTGTTCAAAACATCAATATTACAGGTATATATGTGAGGGGATGCCCTCAATTCTCAAAAACAAGGTCTTCTAAAAAACTTGGTGTACGAGTGTTTAAGATAGCAAAAGGCTGAGAAGACTTGGAATGGTTCTGTTGAATTTTGTGGAAGTTGGCAAGTGTATAGTGTTGTTCCGCCAAGGAAATCACCAAGACGTTATGTGAGCTATATGTGGTGAAGTTATGGAAGAAAAAGAATTGAAAGAAAAAATATCATTATTTATAATTTAATTTAAATTCCAATCTTTAATTATGAGAAAACGTAATTTATGACAAATTTAAAAGTGCAACAAAATATTGGATTTCCCGGGGCGCGCACTGGGACCGTTTCGCCATGAACAAGTTGTCTGAAAGCAATGTATGCAATGCAAATGGTTATAGTACTGCTAAATGGAAAATTAAAACCATTTTATCCAAAAAAATATTTGTAAATGATCTGTATTGAAAAAAAGAATATGAAATGTGCAAACTAGAGTGCTATTAATATGTCTATTTAATTTGAGAGTAAAAAAAGTTAATGTTAGATGACACTAAAAACATCATCCCCGCCGTGACTTGAACTTGCAATCTTTGAATGCCATCTGCGATGGAGGCAGTAAAAGTCCAACGCGATAATCCATTGCGCCACGAGTCATTCTGAAGCTGGCAAAGTTTTTTTAATACGTATAGTGTCGTTACAGGGTTATCGAAAATTAAAATGATATTTAAACTTACATATTGTCCATTTAAAAGCCATTTATTTACGGTAATAGACACATTTAATATAAAATATAATTAAAATACTAATTTCGCACTAAAAATTGATATTTTAGCATTTTTATACCAAACTACTGTACTAGTTAGCCAAGTATAGTACTGCCGAGCCGATCGACTCATATTAAAAAGCTCAAATTGCCTGAAACCACAGATACAGTTCGTTTTCCTATCAATACTTCTTCCTTTATGTATAATACAATTTACATTATTAGTAATTTACAATAATTGTAACGTTTCACGTCACCACTAGCTAATTGAAACAATAATAATGACGTGACCTTTCATTTGAAAGCTAAGGTGTCCGAGTTTAGACTCGTACACCAAAAATTGGAAGCATATTTTCTTTTAGATTTACATTTCTGATCATACATCATAAATATAGTCCAAGTTACATAGCGATATGAATCCTAATTACCTCAAAATCATGGATTTGGAGTGAATTTAGGGTAAAAAAATAAACTGTCGGTAGTGTCGTTTTTTTAAAGTAATTAAGAATGTATCGCCATGTAACTTGAAATGTATGTACGATTTATGATCAGAAATGTAGATCTGCAAGAAAATCTGCCTCTAATTTGTTTTCGAGGATTGAGGGCATCCCCTGGAAAAAGATCACATGTTAACACTGTGACCTCTAATGCTTGACTCGGTCGGTTATTCTAGTAAACCTAGACAACTTGTGTGCTGTAGTAAACTTTAATTTTGACCAATAGCCCACCAACAAGCAGAGCTGGACCTCCGCTCCATAAGTGCCGATCAAAATTCTGAGCATCTTGTTATTTCAAGGTTGAGAAGGTTTCTTTGACGTCTAATAATATAGGGAGAGCTAAAAGTAAAAGCAGGCGTGTAACGCGGGGTGGGGGGGGGGGGGGGGGGGGGGGGGGTGCGGTCTGTCAAAATAATGAAAATAAAGAGTGAAGACCCTCCCCCTCCGCGCAGCGCATTTCCCCCACCCCATTTTTTTAGTTAGGGCATGCCCCCCCCCCCCCCCCCCTCCCCCACCCCTCGGACTTTTTTGGCAACCTTATTAAACACTTATATTTTATAAAATAAGAATTAATGAGGTCTGAATGGCTAAGAAACACCCTCAGAGACTGGCTAAGAAACACCCTCAGAGATCTAAATTCAAAATGTTCTCACGTCGCAGAAGGTATACTTGGTACCCAAATACCATGGGACTAGAAGGAGAAACCACCTTAGAACACCCAGCTATATTTAAGCAAATGTCAGGCAAAAGATGTCAAAAACAATCCTGAAAATATAAGGTTTGTGAGCCTTGAAACAGCTTAGAAATGCCCACCTATTCACAATTTTCTCAGGTCTGCTTTTGGGTGTATTATACCAATAAGGGACTAGACATAGACATAGAACCCCACCTTTGACCCCATCTATATTTAAGCAAAATGACGGGCAAAATGTCAGATATAAAGGAAAATGACATAAAAAAATATGTGCGACTTGAAACGGCTTAGTAATGCCCTCGGCGAGTATCCAAACATCTTCGGGCCCTTAGGTGGGAACATCCCACACACACACCACCTCTGGACACATAAATTTCAATGCAAATTCCAGTGGCGTAACCAGAGGGGGATGGGGCAAGGGGGTGATCCCACCCCCCCCCCCCCCCCCCCCCTCCCCCTCAACGATTGTCTGTCAGTTGAGATTGGCACTGTCGGTTCATTTGACACAAGGAATCATGGAATTACGATGGTCAAAAGTACAGAGACGGAAAAATTTTCACGCGCTATGCATGCGCGCATGTGTCCCAAACATGGGTTATTTTTATTTTTGGTATAAGCTTGTTTAAAGCAGGAATGTACCTCAATCTTAGCACAAGTCGAAAATATTCGCGTGCTATGCTATGGACAAAATAATGTAATCAATTTTACATAATATGCAGCTGTAAGAGGTACGATTACGAGGGAGTAAGAGCAATAGAGCATGGATATTGACCATGTTCCACTACGTCCTATTCAATTATAAGGCACTATGTAGTCAGTGACTTAATCACATGATCAATGGTCATGCATACCTTAGCCCCTCCCATACTATGTATTGTGATGCCTTATAACTCTAAGCTAGTAGTCAGTTGTGTCTTCGACTAGACAACACATGATGCTAAGGAGTGAGTTGCGTCGAGCCTCTCAAGACAACATCGCTTCTGGACATCATAACAGGGTGCTGAGTTTGGCATCACTCTGTAGTATGATTTTATATTACTAACATCGTGGGTCGGAGTCTATGTTAGACTACCGTTTGCCTATCCAATAAAGCAAAAACAACTAAGTAGCTGACAAGTCTTAAGGTGTTTAATTGAGTAGAAACGAACCCTACATTCTGTGGAGCTCCGATATGATGTTGGGCATTAGAAACCTCCCATCAACAGAACTCTCACACAGCCACTTTTACATCTTGACATCAGATAACCTTTGACCTTGGTATGTGACCTTTGACCTCATTGACATATGAAGGTTTCCATGCTGCATTGATGACTCAAGTTTGGTTGCAATTGGTCATGGAAAAGAAATGGACAAATGTAATCAATTTTACATTTGCAGCCACTTTTACATCTTGACCTCAGATGACATTTGACCTTGGTATGTGACCTCTGACCTCATTAACATATGAAAGTTTCTATGATGCATCTATGACCCAAGTTTGGTTACAATTGGTGATTGTATGGAAAAGAAATGGACAAAACAAAAAAGTGTGTACCAAATTGTTGTCAGACAGACTACACAGACACAGACTACACAGACAGACGAAGGATGCAGCCATAAGGTCTCTCTCCTATGGACAACCTAAAAACTAGTTACGCCACTGGCAAATTCTGGGGTGATTTCGGTTACCGAGGGTGAGTGCAATTAGCGATTATGGGACACAGTGTGATTTAGGCCATCTGGTGCACTTTACGTGAATTGTAATATAGATACCTCAACATCTTCTAGTTTTGATTACTTGGTATACTTGGTATACTTGGTAGATTAGTCCTTTACTCCAAAGGGAAGGACTCTCAAATTTTTCTTGAAAGATGCCACACTAGGTGCAGAAATAACTGATTCTGGAAGGTTATTCCATGGACCGACCACTCTGTTAGAGTAAAATTGGCCGGCTAGTTTGGTCCTGGTTCGCCTGACAAACAGTTTTTTAGAGTGACCCCTGAGGTCTCTAGTGAGTAGAGAGAAGTACTTGTCAGATGCGGTTTTGTAGTGACCATTAATGAATTTGTAAGTGTCAACCAGCTCTGTCTTTCTCCTTCTCTGCTCCAAGGATTCCATGCGGATCTTGTTGTCTTTGCACAGGCGAAGGCAGTTTTTCTGCGCCTTTTCTAATTTTGTAATGTTATCTTTTGTTAGAGGGCTCCACGCAGTAGAAGCGTACTCCAACGCTGGGCGGACTAGGGACTTGTAGAGAGTTGATATTTTTGTCTCGTCGAGTCCAGTAAAGCAGCGTTGGATCATCGCTGTCTTTTGGCGGGCCTTCTTGGTTATCTCATTGATATGAATTGTCGGCGTAAGATTATTACTTACAGTAATGCCTAAGTCTTTCCGACTACTCACTTCCTGTAGGTAAACTCCATTTAGGGAGTACTGGTACTCGATTGCGGCCTTGATGCGAAGAACCACACATTTGTTGGCGTTGAAATCGAGACGCCATGTTTTTGACCAGGCAGAAAGGGCATTCAGGTCTTTTTGTAGTAAGTCACAATCGGCTAAAGAGGAAATCTCTTTATAGACTTTAGTGTCGTCAGCAAACATTTTTGCTGTAGTAGCAACAACAGAAGGAATATCATTTACGTACAGTAGAAAAAGCAATGGACCCAAAATTGATCCTTGCGGAACACCGCTAGTGATGTTGAGCCATTCTGATGCACCATTTCTAAGAATAACCCGTTGTCTTCTGCCTCCCAGGAATGATTGGATCCATGTAAGGGTATGACCACATATGCCCAGGTGACGTAGCTTGTAGATAAGGCGTTTGTGGGCTACTGTGTCGAATGCCTTACTGAAATCCAGGTAAATTGCGTCGACGCCTTTCTTGTCGTCAAAGGATTTGTTCCAGTCATACAGACATTCCAGGAGCTGAGTGACGCAGGAGCATTTTTTCTGAAAGCCATGCTGCTCACATGAGATAATGTCGTTATCGGTGACGAAAGACATCAGTTGGTCATATATAATACGCTCAAGTATTTTTACTACTTGGCTGGTGAGTGACACAGGTCGGTAGTTATTTGGAGAAAGTCTCGAACCTTTTTTAAACAATGGTGTAATGTTTGCGTCTCTCCAATCCTGTGGAACGATCCAAGTTTGAAGGGACATATTAAAGATGAGATTAAGCGGTACATCAAAATCTGGAACGTTCTTCAGAATGTTGACATGAATACCATCAGGACCACAAGCCTTATTTAGGTGTAGCCTTGTCAGTTTCTCACGCACTATCTCACTTGTGATTGTGATATCGTATATGTTTTCACCGTAGGATCTGGGTGGGAGAGGTACGTTGATGTGCTCATCAGCTGGTTCTGTTTTGAGTACACTGGCAAAGAACTTGTTTAGGATGTCTGCCTTTTGCTTATCTTCCGTGACCTTTTCCCCGTTGTGTTCAAGTACCTCCACCGTAGCTGAAGACCTGGAGAAGTGACGGGCGTAATTGTAAAATTTCTTTGGTTCAGTCTTTATTTTCTCGATTAGAGATGCCTCATAGTCTTTTTTGGCATTGTGTAGAGTCTGGTCAAGCTCCAACTTTGCATCCAAGAAGAGGTTTTGATGCACATTTAGCCCTGTCTTACTTGCTTTGACCTTTAGTTTCCTTTTTGACTTTTTTGCACGTTTCACGGATTTGAAGTTCGTCCATGGGAGTTTATGGCGATGACCGGCTTTTACCTTTTTTGTTGGAACAAATTTCTCAATCCAGCCACTATATTTGCTCTTGAAGGTGTCCCATTTTTCGCAAAGCTTTTTGTCAAAGAACTCATGTTCCCAATCTGTGGTTATCACTGCTGCGCTGAAGGCTTTGTAGTCAGCTTTGGAATACAGATAGATTGTGCGTTCTGTCAGTGCTATGCGCGGGACTGGAATTCTCAGTTCCACAAATACACTTTTGTGATCACTAGCTCCTAGTTTTTCGCCGACTGAGACTGAGTGTATTATGTCTGGGTTTCCAGTTAAGGCTAGGTCTAGGATGTTGTCACCTCTTGTGGGTTCCTTTACCAGTTGGAAAAGCATATTGTCATCTAGGCAAGACATAAAATTCCTCGACAGTGGGGTATGTGCGACATTTGATTTCCAGTCGATATCACTGAAGTTGAAGTCGCCTACAAGTACCACGTTGTCATTATCAATAGCGTCAATGGATTTGCAAATTTTAATAAGATTAGGTTCACCACCTCTCTCTGGTCTATATACCACTCCGCATAAAATAGTGATCTTTGGATGAGGATGGATGTTGCACAGCACCACACCACTTCCGCGTCAACGTCGCCTTTTGTATACGGTGTTGGATTTAAGTTTCTTTTTATAAGTAGTAGAGAGCCTCCACGCCCTATTTCAGAGTAAGTGCCTTCTGAATAGAAGTCTAAGCAGCGGTCTTTGCGGAAACAGAGGTAGTCGTTAGGAGTGAATTCCGTGCTACTGATTGATGCATCCAACCACGTCTCGGTGATGGCGCAAACATCAATGTCATTTTCATGCAATAGTTCTTTAAGCTCAATATATTTATTTTTAATGCTAAAAGCATTAAGATGAACAATCTTTAGAGGGTTGTACTCCTTACCCTTGTGAAGGTGCGTGGTGCGAAAGGTGCCAAAAGTTGACGTGCTGGAGGTGCTGGTGTGCTGTGCAGGTATATCGTTGAAGGCTAGTTTGACTCTTTTTCCACAGCGTCCTTGTCTGGAGGTTGTGGAGGTGTGGTTTTTCTCAACACCAGTTTGTTTCCTCTGATGATCCAGTTTGGGTCACTCTGTCTTTTTGTCCTAAGGTCTTCCCGTAGCTTTATGTCATCTTTTCTTTGAAGAATTGTCATATCAGGGCAAATAAAGACTCTGAGCGGATTGAAACATACCTCGGTTTTGTTTAACTTCCTCACGTTTGGGCCACATTTCAAGGCGTCAGTTTTGTCCTTCTCATTTGGCAGGATCACTTTAAGTGGCCTTGGTTTCCCATCTTGATTTTCTTTACCAAGTCTGTGTATAGCTATTGGTGACGTCTTCACCCCAATCTTGTCAAACAGTTGTTTGCACACCTCCGAGTCAGTTAACTCGTTTTCATTATGCTCAGATAGTCCACGAATTATCAGATTGCTTTTTCTCTTCTCTATCTCGTTTTGTTCCGAGCGCATGAGTTCAATTGTGTCAGATAATTTGGCTATATCCTGGTTTCCACCATTTAGCGTGGATTTTGTTGCACTAAGGTCGGCGGCGAGCTCGTCCACAGTAGCTTTGTCTGCTTTTTTGTCTAAGCTTACTTGCATTTCATCAATACGCTTGGTGACGGATGCCATATATGAAGCACATTTCTCTTCTATCTCCCAATCAGCTTTTATCGCGGACATGGCTAATTTGTCACAGGATCCACAATACCAATGTAAATCTACTATACCTTTCAACAGGTCATACGTCTGGTCGTCCATATTTAGGCATTTCACACAGGTAGCCCCATCGCATCTTTCACATTGCATAAGTTTGTCATCGGGATTTTGAAAATCTATACTACATACTCTACAAGACCTTACCTCAGCAACTTCTATACTATCTTGGGAATCCAAGATTAAGTAGTCAAAAAGAATTTGGTGCAACAAGACTGTTGTAAAATATACAGTCCTCAAAATTAGTAACTGACCAGGTAATTATAGTAGATTCATAAACTCTGGCGCATCGGTATCGATTTTGGACCTCGTCCATTGGGCGTTATAGGAACCCATTTTGACCAATGATGAAACAGCGGTACTTTTATAGATGTTATTATCATGATTATTTGCGCTCCATAATCAAATGCTATTCATGATAGTGTGGCTTTATGAATAGGGCTGATCATATAGCTTTACAATCACGACAACCAAAAACTTAATCCAGCAGCTTCAAATGTGTTATCCCTTTGGAAGCGGTTACCACAATAAAAACAAATCGACCATCATCGACCGTATACAGGTTTCGAAAGAAAAATATTATGTATGTCATTTTACCTATTCATAATTTAGTGGATACTTTTTATTATTTTCCGTTTTTATTATGCACGTGGAATAAAGGAAACATCAAAATGAAAATAACAGTTCTACGTATTTATTTGCGAGAAAAACCCGGAAAATTATTAAATAATCATTTTTTTATATACAAAACCATTTGTCCTAATTAAATGGAAAAACAGTTATATCAACCAAGATACGGATTATAAACGTTACTTTAAGTATTTCTGGCTATGAGACCACCTGAATACCTTTATCAATTTATCTGAATAACAATACATTTCTTTATCGTTATGCCGATAATTGAACCGCAAGTTCCCTGTCACTAGGTACATAGTGGTGACTACATCACAGTAGTACATACACACGAAGACACGGTATTAACCTTGCATATTACGATTAAATTCGAGTGCCTCCCCCTCTTTTGCTTCTGTTACCTCTTTACTGAAATGGTAAATCGCTAAAATCGGCCAATGTCTGCGAATCGACTATAATATGCTCTCAACTCCAAAACTATAGCTCCTACGTAAAAATGTTAAATTATAAAGTTGTAAGGAAATCTCTTTTCTTCAATTTGAGATATTACACGTGAAGATTGAATGAATATCAACACAGTTATGTGCCCAAACCAAAACAAAGTCAGTTGATTGATAGTAAGATGAGGATTGGGGATGCTTCAATTGATCAATGCAGCCCATACACATGCCTGTCACACGGTCCTGCATGTTCAAAACCCAAGTGTGAAAATGTAAACTGCACTTTGTTCTATCCTTATCAATGTAGTGTTCTCAATTATTAACCGATCTTCATGAACAATGTTTCAAATTGAAGAAAAGAGATTTCCTTACAACTTTATAATTTAATATTTTTACGTAGGAGCTATAGTTTTGGGGTTAAGAGTGTATTTATTACCTGGTCAGTTACTTCTTTTGAGGACTGTATAATATTATACCATGGCCCGCTTGAAGTAAATTGGTTGCATACACCACTACCATAAGGATAACCATACCGTAAACCGTACTCCGTACACCATAAGGCTAATGAAACCTGATTGTTAGTTTCACCAATGCCTTGGTTTCTCGTAACATTTTTCAGTTCATTTTGGGGTATCTATTTCATTATCCATTATTTTTAAGATTTCATTGTTTCGATTTCAAAGGCTGGATTTAATGACGTAAACACTATATACACGATTGAATTATACACCTTCACATGACCATACATGCACAAAACGCAAACAGGCCGGGCAGGAAACACTCGTTTCTCAAATGCTATTTTGTTAGACTCATTTTGTTGACTAGTTCAGACAGGCAAAACTTAAATTGTTTGAATGATTGAAAAAAGTGTGGGGAAATTGTCAGATTTTTCATTTTATTAAATGCAAACGCTGTCAAAATGCAGTCAATAGCGCGGGCGGGTGACAGTGACAGGTATGGGTTGTGCCATAGACTGATATACCTCAGTCTGTTGTGGAGAATTGGTAAACCTATACATTTTTCGTATAACAATAAGATTGCGTTGGTGCAAACTTTAACACAGAAGTAAATTCAGATTTGGCTATATAATGTATAGTATGGTTACGGCTATTTTTATAGTCCTGCAGTTGGCCCTGTCAACTCTTGGAAGACACCCAAATTATAGGCATTTTACCAAATGGCAGCATCTGATTGGTGGAGAGTAATATATCGCCTGATGATTTCAAACAAAAAGCGTTCCATATTAGTTCAAGTTCATCGCACACTAGAGTTAACACACCCATAGAACAGAATAGTCTTTTATTTTGCTTGTTATACTAAAGTAAAATAGGGATAGTTGCAAAGCCAACATACCAAGTGGCAATATAGTAAAGTGCATAAACTTGAATTTTTTAATTAAGTGCATTAATTAACCCTATTTTTTGATAACCTACTAAAGCTTCCATAGATAATCAAGCATGATACCCCCTTGTATTGACCACTGAGCACCCCGGGGTTCTAGTGTCCAATCGTGGGACAGTCGTTTCCCAGAAGAGGTCTCAAAATGATAGTATAGGGAGCCTTGGTCTAAAGATGAAGATTAAAGATAAAGTAGAATTCTACATAAAGATGGTCTAAGTGTCTTTACTACGTGAGTCGAACCCCTTCGTGTTTAACAGTGGAGTTTATGTTCAAATACTCAAGTCAGAGTGTTTGGAGATAAAACACTTTTTCTGTACAGTAACAAAATAATTAAACATTTTAGCATATATTATTTATTTTGCTAGGGGGGTCAAAAAACAATTTAAAAAAAAGAAATGAACGCTTCAATTTTGCTTCATTTTTGGACACTATAACATTTTCATATCTCTTGAACCGCTCATCCGATCAAGCTCAAATTTCAGATTATTGTGGAGCTCAGCAAGTTGCATAAAATTGCTAACCATGAAAACATCCTTAAATTTCCTTTCAAAATAGAACTGAAAAATACATTGCTAAGAAATTGCCAATGATCAATTAATTATTTTGGTTTAAAAACAAAGTTGATTTAAAAGATACAATCCTGGAAAAGGGTCTTGGATCAGTTACTTGTTATGGTAAAACTACATCCCCCCTCCACCCCACGCCCCGTAGAATACAATGTTGAGAAATTTCAATGTCTTCAGCAAACATTGCAAGTTTCCCAACATTGATTGATGGAGGAGGGTATGGAAGTTTAACCCTAATGCACTTATCAGTTGCAGTCCCGGCCCCGGGGCATGGCGGGACCATACGCAAACGTACAAAAAATGTTGCCCGGCTATGCGGGGGCGTGCACCAGGGACATACAAAACGTGCCCCCGCTAGCAGGGGCGTAGCGGGGACGTACATCACTGAAAAAAATAGGCCGGGGCATGGTCGGGCATTGTAGCGGGAGCTTACGCTAGGGTACACAAATATACACCCCGGGGTGTAGCCGGGGTGTATACCTGCATAGAGGGGACATACGCTCAGGTACAAAAAAGTGTACACCCCGGGTTTATGTCAAGACAAAATTGGTATATGCCCATATGTCAATTTAACTAATGTTTCTAGTGGGACAATAGTCTAAAAAACATTTATTTAGGCTTATTTATCCATTTCAAGCAAGAAATAGTAACATTTAGACACTTTTAATCAAATTTAAATCTAAAAAACCCCCAAAAAACAAACAAATGCGACCCTAGTTTTTACGATTTTAGGGTCGGTCGCTGAGGGAAACACAACCTTTTTTTTTGGCCTAGAGGGTGTACACAGGACAGGACTAGATCTAGGTAAAGATCCCAACCGGGCCGAGCGAAGGTAAAGATCCCAACCGGGCCGAGCGAAGTAGTGCGGGGCATGAGCGGATCCACTACTACGTATGTTCGCATGGTTATATATTCGGGGTATTGGGTAGACATGATACCAGTGCTAGACAGGACGTGGAAGTATATACTGTATAGGGCCAGGGTTCCCCGAAAATTGCCTATTTATATTATGAAAAAAGCATGGTTACTACTATTTTACACTAATAGTAATATGGCCATATTGAGGTATAGTTTGGCTTTGAGCAAGCTTCGAAAAAAAATATAGAATTAATTTTATTACATATGCTTTGACATATCAAAATCAACTTTAGAACAATCATCATGTTGTTGGTCCATTTTTAAAACTTAAAATACTGTTTGTTCATAATAAATAAATTCGAGCAAAACTTTCCAATGTTGCCGTTGGGCACGCATGATCTATCAAAAATAAAGCTTCACAATATTATATCCATCAAGTGATTTTTTGACTCGATTCATTTCTGGTTGACAACAGACTGAGATAGATCATGCCAACATTATAGTATTTTTAGTTTTAGGCCTCTGCTAAGTTTTGTTCTGGAGCACTGTTAAACTAAGCTATTCACAAAACCATACAGTGAACGGTAAATCATGAAAATGCTAGCAGTGAACCGTGTAACATGATAACTATTCGCTAATATTGGCCCGGCTGTCTGAGGCCGGGCATAGCCGGGTCGTACACTATGTCCCGGCTATGGGGGCCGGGACTGTACGCCGTCGTACACTTTGTCCCAGCAATGGGGGGCCGGGACTGTACGCCGTCGTACATTTTGTACCGGCCATTGGGGCCGTTGGGGGCCGGGACTGTAGCGGGGGCGTACAAAAATTGGTTTCCACCCTGCGGGGACCGTACACGACTGTACCCGGGACGTCACATCGGCAATTTGTACGTCCCGGCCCTAATCCCCGGGTCCCCTGGGGCCGCAATTGATAAGTGCGTAACCCTACCATATACCACAAAATACCATGACTCAGCCTGCTTGTCTGCTTGGATTAGTTACTTGTTAAGGTAAAACTACACCCCCTCCCGCCCCCACCTCGAAGTGTCCCAGCATTGTTTGATGGGGAAGGGTATGGTAGTTTGACCCTAACCCTACTATACCACAAAATACCACGACTCAGCCTGCTTGTATCACCCTGCATGGAAGTTTTTGATGAAAAAATAGCCCCCAGCCCAGCCTTGTGACACCTTTGCCACCTTTGGTGTACTGGAAAATCACAAGCCCCGTGTGCCGGAGGTCCGTGGATCAAACCCGGGGGGGGGGGGGGGGGGGGGGGGGGTGGTGTGGCAATATTTTTCGTCACTTATCGACGTTGGGAGAAAAAATCTGAAAAAATAGGGGTAGAGATATTAAGATTTCCTCTTCAACCCTAAGTCTTGGCAATAAACATTTTTTTAAATCAGACAAAAGTCTGCGCACAATATCAAGAGGTGGGTAACCAACAAGTGGTCTTCGTCAAGATGCCACCATGCTCCAACACTCAACGATTGTGACACAAACAACATCCCAAATTGAAACCGACCATAGCAACCAGGATAACTCAACATGGAAAGCAAACAGGCCCGTATACGTAACCAGGAGGGGGGCGGGGCAGATTTGGTCAAAAGTGGACCTTTTCCCCAAAATGTGGACCTTTTACCAGGGGAGGGGCCAAATCTGCCAAAAGTGGAGCTTTTAATCAAAATATTGACCTTATTTCAACAAAAGAGCACCCACCCCACCCTATTTTTTTAGATATCGTTTCGCTAGCAAACAGCATTTTTAAGACAATTTTGGGGACTATTTGGGGACTCTCCTTGGTTAAGATGACCTGAAAGATGACTTTAACTGGAAAAGGCTATTTAGGGAGTGTTCAGAAATACTTTGGTGGGGGGGGGAGGGGGGGGGGTGGGTCTAAAAAGTTTACAGTCTCAAAAAGGGGGGGGGGGGACTAAAAAGTTTTACCTACTCAAGAGGGGGGGGGGGTCAAAAAAGTTAGACCAAATAGGTAGTTGTTAACATTTTTATAACAAATTATACAGATTTCCGCACGCTCCGCGCAAATCTTTGTAAAAACATTGTGCCGACATCAGAATTTGTTATACAAAATGTGACTAACCAGTGTCCACAATTTGTACGTGAGAACTGTTGATAAGGGTGATCGTCAACAGGGTTGAATACACACTTCCGCGCGCTACACATGATTTTGAATGCAGTTGACCAAATTTCTGCGCGCTCCGTGCGTGTCTTTGTGAAAACAACGTGCAGACAGCAGGATTTATTATACAAAATGTGACTAACCAGTGTCCACAATTTTTACTTCAGAACTGTTGGTAAGGGTGATCAATGTTGGTAAGGGTGATCAACAACAGGATACATTTTTTATAGCAAGTTGACCAAATTTTTCGTGCTCCGTGCAAATCTTTGTGAAAGTATTGCGTAGATACAGGGTGTCCCTAAAAAAATTGTGCACATGTTTGCGCAACTTGTTGACCATGAAGTCCCAAAGTTTGGTGTAATATGTTTATACTGTACACACGAAAAGGGCAAACACTAAGCTTTCAGATGCCGTTTATTTTATTTTATTTGGATTTGTCAATCCTGAGATATACCCAGTTTATCAAAGCTACCCAAAATCGACGTTGTGCCACTTTTACAGAATAAATGATTATGAGCGTCAAAACGATACTAACATTGGTCTATCCATGGGCATCAATCGTCTTGAAACATTGTGGGCATTTGACCAGAATTGTTTAAAAGAGGCTGAGGAACAAAAATGATGTCCTTGGAATATGTGGTAGGGGATTTCTACGAGCAGTTATTCTGGTATCCCTCTGAAGTGCACGCCGCACGTTATCAATGTGTTACTGTGTCCTGCCACTTTTCATAATCATATCTTAGTCTTCCAAAATGTTCTTTATTCATATTGGTGCTTGTACCATACCATCTACCAAGTATTTCCAATACTCCTTTTTATATAGGTGTATTCCTAATGGTACGTGAGTGTTTGAGAAATGAATGGCAAACTCTCTGGTGACTCTTCTGCTGGACTTCTCATTTCGTGATATTCCAAGACCATGAACACCCTCTTCTATTATGTTTTTGAAAATTTAGGCCGCACCCAGCCATATGGACGTCTGTCTTGTAGGCCCAATAAACATTTTGTGAAACCTCGTCAAAAGGACTGGTTCAAATCATGTAACAAACATCTTTATATTCAGTACTGCTTGGATACACAGGCACTCATTCTATTATTTAAACCTATTCAATCTCAATACATTTTTTGTGTGCATAACACTGGTGAAGGGCAATCGTTCAAGTGGAAGTTGTATCGTAGGAGTAAACCTTGGAAACTGTAAAGTGGCACAACATCGATTCTGGGTAGCTCTAGTTAATTGTCCATATCTCAGGATTGATAAATCCAAATCAGAAAAAATAAACGGCATCTGAAAGCTGAGTGTTTTCCCTTTCCGTGTGTATAAACATATTACACCAAAATTTAGGAATTCATGGTCAACAAGTTGCGCAAACATGTGCACAATTTTTTTAGGGACACCCTGTAGAAGGACTTGTATACAAAGAGTAACTTTCTACAATTGGAAATAAAAATTCCATTGAAATGGAAAGTTGGCGGTCAAAAGGATTAAAAATTAAAATATTAAAAATTACTTATAAAATAAAGAAATTAAAACAAATAAACATGAGAAAACATTAATAAAGAAATAAATGAATAATTATGTAGATAATTAATAATATAAAAAGTAAATAAGTAAATATAGAAATATACAAATGAATAAATTTTACATTCAATTTAAGTTTTAAATATGTCATATATATTCAATTAATTTGATTAGAATTATATTCAATTTAATATGGCCAATATTCGTTAGTAAAACTATGGTTGAAGTAGAATTTATTTGTTTATTATAGAAAAAATTCCATTGAAATGGAATGGGGCCGATCCAAGAGAAAGAATCATGTTTTGTAACCATTTTCTGAAGCATCTGTTCATTCTGTTGCATACCAAAATACCAGGGATATGGTGTATGTATCTTTCAAACAAAAAACCCACCCCAAATCAAAACACAACAGTCTAAAAATAGTACAGGAAACCAATAAAGTTGATGTTTGTGCATGGAGGGGGGAGGTATCATCTGAAGAACAATCTAGGTATATATGACTTCCGCAACTCATTAAGGGACGCACCATTTGATTTACAGGGGGGGGGGTAGGAAGTTGGGTTGGGTGGTGAATTTTTCTTTTTGGCCGCTTCAAGGGGTGAATCTTTTTTTTTGCGATTTTTTTTTTATAAATGTATATCCATTCATATTGAGTTGGGTGGGGGTAGAATTTTTTTTTTTTTTTTTACTCATCAGGGGTTGAATTTTTTTTTTGGGGCCTGCATAGAGGGTGAATTTTTTTTTTCCGAAAACTTCCTACCCCCCGCCCTGAAAATCTAATGGTGCGTCCCTAAAGCCCCAACTAAAAAATTCCCATGGAAATGGAGTGATCACCAGAACCAATTCTAAAGCAAGCACTATTTTTTCGCGGCATTTAATGTTCGTGATGCAGAAGAACCCACATTTTTCATCATGAAATGTTTACAAATGTACACCTTTCTAATAATGTCTAATAAGAATACTAAAAGCTTGTGAGCATGACTATTTCACCAATCCTAGCCAGTCGCGAAATTTTTCATACACATAGATATTTCATGCAAACCTTGACCATGTTTTATGACACAGTTGCACAGTTGACACTCTGAGCTTTTCAGTAGTATCTGAGACCACAATTGTAATGTGTATAACATCTGGACAGTTTTGGGAGATTTCTCTTTAGTCAAACAAGATAAGCTATTATGTCTCTCTGTTGGGAGTCTAATAACATCTCTCTGATTATATCATCAAGGCTAAACAAATATAGCTTTGACTCCATCACAGACTGCAGGACTGTTAAAATAAACTGCATAGGTACATGTAATTTACAAAGACTGCAAAATAATTTAGACAATTTTCCATATACTAAAAACAAAATGGCAGCCTCCATGTATGTAGAAAGACCTAAATGTCCAAGAATATGCAATCTGATGCTATAAGGTTGGCGGTTGCCCCGCCAACCAAAAAGAAACCATTTAAAAAAAAGGCTATAACATGATAAACACAAATCACCAAAAAATATAATTCAGAGACTTGAAAGATATGTTTCAAGTGAATTTGAAATGTTGCAAATTGATTGCCAGCTATACACAGTTCTGACTGTTAAGCGTCATAGAGCTTGAGTCAAATGTCTATCTACATCTGACCAGCAGGGGGGAGGTCAAAAAGGTTTTCACCCTGTCAGAAAAGTTTGTCAATTTGTAAAGGGGGGTCAAAAAAGTTTAGACACCAAAAAAAAAATTGGGGAATGCCCCCCCCCCCCCCCCCCCCCACCCCCACCAAAATATTTCTGAACACTCCCTTAGGTTAAATAACACAACATGGAAAAAGAGAACTTCCGGTACAATACAATTATTTCACTTGGGCTAATTTGTTACGACAACCTTCATGTAAACACTATTCAATTACACTGTTTCCTTTCACAGTTAAATGCCTGAAATAAAATGACTCATAACCTCACACAGCATCTAGTTAAGATTAGTCCGAGTTACAAATTAGACACAATAATACAACATTTAAATGATGTGCCTCAAAATTGCATAGAAAACTTGTGTTAATTCATGAAATTCAGCCAGGAATGTGATTTTTATAAAACAAATGGCTAAACGTTGTGTACGTGTATATTGTGAATTTTAGCCATGAATATGATTTTTTTTTAACATTGGTTGGACAATGTTTAATACCATAAAATCAAACATCAACTACATGTTTTAAACTGTAGTGATTTTATGCACATTTGCTAAAAGCCAAAATAGTAATGATTGGATACATGTACTAAAAGCCCAAATTGTACAATATAAAATATCATAATGATGTCGGTGTACTTGATATAATTATGAGAAGACCAACATTACTAAATTAAAAAATAATCAGTAAAATGTTTGGGGTCTTTACAACTCATTTTCTGCCAGATAGCTTATTTGGTTCAATAAACTATTCATATCAAAATCCTAGCTGCTAAACAACTAAATTCAATTGAATTTCAGTATGTATAGAGTTCAATCTGATTATCCGCATTGTCCACAGATTTTATTGGACATTTTACAGCGAGAGGACTGTATTTTACAGAATCGACAAACCTTTGGTACTTATTCTTTTGAATTCTTTACATAGGATTTCTATTTCACAGCAAACTACAGTATAAGCTAAAGTAATTTGCATAACAAAAGGCCTATTATATTGTCATTATTATGTCTAGTTATACCCTGGATATTGGTAAATAAAACCATTGAACTTGAAAATCTACACACCCACGCTGATTTTATGTTTCCATGCGATTGATTACCATTGTTGGCAACAGGTTGGAAATATATACTATATAATTATTATATAGAGAAAAATGTAAAGATTTTTCCCCCGGGGGTGGGGGATGGGCACTCAGATACTTAGAGAAAAATGGATGGAAATGTTGTTTTGGTTGCCATTCTATGATGTGACAATGGGCCCATATTTTCAATAATCAATGAAAAGCATCCAGAAACGGCATTGTTTACTTGTAAACAAGCAACAACATTTTTAAAACTGGCAACACTGTGTTATCAATTTTGTAATGGCAAGCCCAATTATAATCGATGAAAACTAGATTTTTAAAAAGTTGCAGGTTAACCCTAACTCTACCCCCACTTTTTTCAATTTTTTTTTCTTCAACGTAGAAAATCGACCAAAATATCCACCCGACCCCCCCCCCCCTGATTTGATCCAGGGACCTCTTGCACCACAGGCGAAGAATTCCCCACTACACCACCGCTGTCAAGGTTAGTTTGCGCAGTGTATTGCGCAAACTATATGGGCAGAGTCCATTTTTTCATCCAAAAACTTCCACGCCGATGTGATATTATCGGTTTTGTTGGGTAAATCAGGACAAACAAATTACAAAAATACTTTGCCTAACAGAATTTGTCAATTACGTCGACCATACTTCAATACATCGACCAACACTTTTGCAGTGTCCAGTCCCAGGTCAGGATAGTTATCAAGTTCACACAGGGTATGACTATGAGAGCTTGGCAAAAGTTGTTATTTACCTGTTTAAACTGGCTTTGGTGGATTTTTTTCTCACTTTTGTTGTTGAAATTTTTCAAATAGAAAAATGAAATACTGCCAGAATTATTGAAACGCTAAATGTTTCAACGTAATCAATCTTCTCCATTGTTATTCTTCGTCTTTGTGTGGATATTCTTTATGACAATAGCGCATTCACTCTGTTTTTATTTTCTTCTTGATACAAAAGATTGATTTGGATGAATTGACTGACATTCCTGAACCTGTAACCGTGAAATCTGTGACTAAGAATTTCAAAATAATTATACAGTGTGTCCCAAAATACCTGCCACTTATTTTGAAGGGGCTTTATTTTCAATTTTACACCACATACTGTATGCATGTTTGCCCATTCTGAAAACCCTCAAAATCACTTGTTTTTACCTATGAAATAAAATAGAATAACCACATGATATTGTTTGACCTGCAGTTAATCATATTTGTGTATGTACAATATTAAACATAAAATATTTATTTTATGTTAAGATTTTTTGTTTTTAAAGAGCTTTAACACCAAAAGAACATGCACCACTGAATGGATTGATAATACAATTTGTTACGATTTGAACCAGCATTTCTTTATTTTTAATAAATCTTGACTGGAGAAATTTATAAGACGATGTTGGATATTGCCACTACATCATTTACAAGAATATGGATGAGAGTGAGTTTAGACTTTCTCTGGTTAATATTGAGCTCTAAGGCTGCACAGTGAAGTACGGTAGCAGTGTCATTTTCCATCAAATTGGTTGAACAGGTTTTCAACACAAACTTAACAATGTTGATCATTTTTTCACATTTGAATTGGAGAGCTTCTAAGGCTTATGGTTCAAAAGCGAAACTAGAACTCTCCATAAAATAGTTGCAAGTTGCAGGTGCAATGGTGAAAATCATAATTTTCCATCAAATCGGTTGTACAGGTTTTCAACATACCTCCCTTTACACATGCTTAATTTGAAAACAGATTTCCCAATCTGAATTTCTATCTCACCACTAAAATGTGGAGTTCCTTAAAGGTTTCCAGAAAGTTCAAAAATGATTTAAATCCATGGTGAAAAGTGGAACTATAGAGCTCTAGCAAAATATAAGTTTTCTGGGACACAGTGTATTTAGCAATCGCGTGCTATGTATTTGTTCAGCTTTAAAAACTTGGTGCAGCAAATCAAAGAGAGGCTATAAATAGACATTTACATCATATTGACCCTGTGGTATCCTGTTAATGGAAAATTACTGGTGATTTTTATATAACCTTGACTGGAGTGCAATGAAAAACGAACGTGATAATAAAGGAATAGTTAATGGATGTCACTAACAATGAACTGGAATTTGGAAAAGTAAGAATTTTATTTCCACTAATAGAATCCACATACGGTACTTCTGATTAAACAACCCAAGATAAAGATAAAATAAGAATCAAGTAAATTTAAATACTGCTTGCAGGGAGTCTATCAACAATCCTGACAATTTATAACACATACCCTGGATTTTCTCACTTTAAACCATTTTCAAGTTATACCATCCATGTATATCAATATCAAACTACATGTAGCAGGCAGATCCAATCCTCTCTACCTAAATGAATTTCCCGCCTGAATGTTAGGGACGCACCTAGCTCTGCTACAGAGCCACTCTTAATCCCACCCCTTCATCAACCTCTCCCCACCCCATCCCCTATACCAAGGCATGCCCATTAAGGTGCGGGATTGTAAATTTTTGGTATTATCCTTGAGAATATCTAATTAGCTAGGATATTACGCTATTTAGATATTTAGATATTTAGATAATATATTTAGATATTAAGATATTAAGATATTTAGATATTAGGTTTAGATATTAAGCTATTTAGCTATTTAGATATTAATCTCAAGAATATCTGATTAGCTAGGCTATTACGCTATTAAGATATTAAGATATTACGCTAATAAGATATTTAGATATTTAGATAAGTGGTTTAGATATTCAGCTATTAAGATATTTATATATTTTAGGTTTAGATATTAAGCTATTTAGCTATTTAGATATTAATCTCAAGAATATCTTATTAGCTATGATATTACGCTATTAAGATATTAAGATTATACGCTAATAAGATATTTTTATATTAAGATATTAAGATAGGCCTATTACGCTATTAAGATATTTAGATATTTAGATAAGATATTAGCGGCTAATTAGATATTATCTTAATAGCCAAAATATCCGATATTGACGCAATTAGCTATTTTTATTTTTTTTGAAACTCGGAACTTTTTGTCTTTCAAACGGACGCTATTAAGATATTAGCGGCTAATTAGATATTATCTTAATAGCCAAAATATCCGATATTGACGCAATTTAGATATTTTCATTTTTTTTTGAAACTCGGAACTTTTCAAACGGACGCTATTAAGATATTAGCGGCTAATTAGATATTATCTTAATAGCCAAAATATCCGATATTGACGCTAATAAGATATTTAGATATTTAGATAAGTGGTTTAGATATTCAGCTATTAAGATATTTAGATATTAGGTTTAGATATTAAGCTATTTAGCTATTTAGATATTAACCTCAAGAATATCTGATTAGCTATGATATTACGCTATTAAGATATTAAGATAATACGCTAATAAGATATTTTTATATTAAGATATTAAGATTAGATATTTTCATTTTTTTTAAACTCGGAACTTTTTGTCTTTCAAACGGACGCTATTAAGATATTAGCGGCTAATTAGATATTATCTTAATAGCCAAAATATCCGATATTGACGCAATTTAGATATTTTCATTTTTTTTAAAACTCGGAACTTTTTGTCTTTCAAACGGACGCTATTAAGATATTAGCGGCTAATTAGATATTATCTTAATAGCCAAAATATCCGATATTGACGCTAATAAGATATTTAGATATTTAGATAAGTGGTTTAGATATTCAGCAATTTCGATATTTTTATTTTTTTTGAAACTCGGAACTTCTTGTCTTTCAAACGGACGATATTAAGATAGGCCTATTAGCGGCTAATTTGATTATCTTAATAGCCAAAATATCCGATATTGCCGCAATTTATATATTTTTATTTTTTTTGAAACTCGGAACTTTTTGTCTTTCAAACGAACGCTATTAAGATATTATCGGCTAATTAGATATTATCTTAATAGCCACAATATCCGATATTGTCGCAATATAGCTATTTTTTTTAAATCGGAACTGTTTGTCTTTCAAACGGACGTTATTAAGATATTAGCGGCTAATTAGATTATTTTAATAGCCAAAATATCCGGTATTTACGCAATTTTGCTATTTCAAAAGAAAAAAACTTTTTGAAACTCTGAACTTTTTGTCTTTCAAACGGACGCTATTAAGATATTACAGGCTAATCAGATATTATCTTAATAGCAAAAATATCCGCTATTGACGATATTATTGAAATCGACGATATTATTGAAATTATTGAATTTAGGTACAAATGACTTTTCCTTAAATGCATTGTGTGAGGTGGCCAAAATATGTTATATTTGGTGGCTATTATGTCCACTAGTATGTCATTAATCACATAAAATGCTTAGCTTTTGGGCAAAATGGGTTTATATTCTCATATTGTTCATTTTTCGAACTGTTTCCATGACATTCATACAGTAATAATCACAAAACTTGCCGATGCACGGGCATGCTATCTACTGGAGAGAGCACTTCATATGTATATTTCCACGCGTGGAGAGTTTTAAAAAAAAACGCGCTAAATACAAATTTACGAATGGCGATACGCCTTTTCAAATGACTGCATCTCTAAAACTATATTTCAGAATTCTATAAGATTTGGCAATTTAAACTTAAAATTTAACACTGAAAACAATGGTATATGATTGTTATGACTTTTGAAGAAAAAACTTGCTCTTCCAGGGCGTACACCACTAATTCGATAATACGCGGCACTTCCGGAAAAGTTGAGTACGATAATAGTTCCTATTTGACGGAAAGAATGGTAGCAAATGAAACTAATCATTATTGTTTTTGTGTCAAATTTGTGTTCTGCGTATTCCTAAGAATGTATATTTAATGTTTCAAAAAGAAAATACGTGATTTTAACTGAAACATAATTTTACGGACCGATTTACACACACGTTGCATGCACGGGTAAAAGCCGACTTATTAGTAACAAAATCAGTACACTCTGACGTGCCGGCTTCTAGCTAAAAATCCACCTGATGACCCGGGGTTGAGTTTCAGATATTTTATATAATCCACAGCCACAGTCTATGCATTGTGGGACTGAATTTAGGTACAACCGACAGCTTAAATATATTATGCGTCGTTCTTTAAAAAACTACCACACTCAATGCATTTTGGGACTGGATGGAGGTACAAATGTCTTCCTTAAAAACATGATAAGCCCCGTATACATTGATCTGCGGTTGCCTCTTAAAAATGCATTGTGGGAGCGAATTTCTGTATCATGTGACTGGTTGGCCAAAATAGACTATGGGTCGTACTTTAGATTAAGAGCCACACTCTATGCATTGTCACTCAATGCATTGTGGGACTGAATTTAGGTATATGCCTTCCTTAAAAAAATGATAAGCCCCGTATACATTGATCTGCGGTTGCCCCTTAAAAATGCATTGTGGGAGCGAATTTCTGTATCATGTGACAGGTTGGCCAAAATAGACTATGGGTCGTTCTTTAGATTAAGAGCCACACTCTATGCATTGTGGGACTGAATTAAGGTACAAATGACTTTTCCTTAATTGCATTGTGTGAGGTGGCCAAAATATGTTATATTTGGTGGCTGCCTCTTAATATTGCATTGTGGGACCGATTAGCTAATAATATATTATGCGTCGTTCTTTAAAATGCCCAGCTATATTTAAGCCCCGTCGGACCAAATTATTGTATCATGTGTCAGGTGTGGCCACGGGTCGTATGTTGCTCAAAATAGATAATATATGTGGCTGCCTCCCGATATTGCATTGTGGGACCGACAGCTGAAATAGATTAGGCGTCGTTCTTTAAAAAACTACCACACTCAATGCATCATGTGTCAGGTGTGGCCACGGGTCGTATATCGCTCAAAATAGATTATATATGTGGCTGCCTCTTGATATTGCATTGTGGGACCGACAGCTAAAATAGATTATGCGTCGTTCTTTAAAAAACTACCACACTCAATTTATTTTGGGACTGGATTTAGGTACAAATGTCTTCCCTCAAAAATGAAAGGCCACAACAAAATTGTTATAAGCCCGTATACATTGATCTGCGGTTGCCTCTTAAAAATGCATTGTGGGACCGAATTTCCGTATCATGTGACAGGCTGGCCAAAATATACTGTGGGTCGTTCTTTAAATTAAGAGCCACACTCAATGCATTGTGGGATTGAATTTAGGTACAAATGTCTGCCTTAAAAAAATGATAAATGATATTTGCATTGAGGGACCGATAAATGAAATATATTTTGGGTCTTTCTTTAAAGGCCCCGCCTATAAATTTTAGATCGACACTCAATGCATTGTGGGACCGATTTTCTGTATCATGTGACAGGCTGGCCAAAATTAAGAGCCACACTAAATGCATTGTGGGACTGAATTTAGGTACAAATGTTTGCCTTAAAAAATGATATAAATGATATTTGCTGTAAGGGACCGATAAATGAAATATATTTTGGGTTTTTCTTTAAAGCCCCGATCAGTTTCTTAAGATCAAAACATCGATAAACCAACCACGTCATTAAAACAATACCATCGATATTTATTGAAACTTTTGTTAGAAAAAAAATAACTTTAGAATTCAAGATAAATATTAAATCAAAATTACCTTTATTGTTGTTTCTACTCACAAGAACACAGTAAAACTTGATTAAAACAAAACCATCGCTATTTATTGAAACTTTTCTTAGAACGTCCTCTATGTTTGGTTAGCGTTATGTATCACGCGTACTGCAGGGGGTCACTACAAGTGCACACATTTTACCAACCCCAGGTTTTATCATAATTGAGGGCGCAGCCTCAACATATCTCGTAGTCTCCCTTTGACATGTTTAAGGTTAGAGGAGCGTTGGGGAGGGGCATTTAGAGATGGGAGCAGCGCCCACAATTACAAACATATATGAAGAACACTGGATTTGTATATTTTTACTCTTGTATTACATGTTTGAACTTTACACCTATAAGGATTACGAAAAATCAGCCCTCTTTGTACAACAAATCGTTGATTCGAAAATGCTGGTAGCCGCAACCAGCATTTTACATGGTTAAGGGTGGAATGTACTGAAAACATTGTTTTAATCAAGTTTTGCTGGTGTTTTATTTAGTAGAAACATCAATAATGGCACTTTTTAATGGTCATCTTGAATTCTGAAGTAAATTTAAAAAAATCAACATGTCATTGTGTCCTTTTAAAAGTACATGTACAATATACCACCACCAATCTTAATATATACTACATGAACGTCAATCGATTGAATATCAATCATAAAGATGATGAAATGCATAGGACCAAAACATCCATAAACCAAAAAGAATAGCTTGTCGCGATACACCACTTAAAAGTACACTACCACCACCAATCTTAATCTATTCTATTTGAACGTCAATCCATTGAAAATCAATCATTATAAACTAAGATTTATATACGGATTACACTTTAAATTAACATTGTTACACTAATGCCGAAAATATGTCACGTGTGCTATGAAATGGTAACATATACTAAAAGGGGCGATTTTTGACAGAATTTGCTAAACCTATTCCTCAGCCCCAAAAGTATTTTAAGCCCTGGTTGGATGAGTATGTATCTCATGCATTCAATGAGCAAAAGAATAACTGTGGGTATGGATTGTTCTAAAACGCTTTAAACATGCCTGCACGATTTGTAGCATGTGTAAAAGTGTAAATGTTGCCTTTATCATGTTGATGTAAACCATTTCATTTTGAAATTTAAACACAAGAACGTTACCAAAATACATGAAGTACGAGTGCTGCGTCGTTCTTTATCTATAAGCAAAATAAAAACATGTTTAGCCTCCCGTTTCCTTTGTTTGGGTCTGCGTAAAATGTGAAATTGCTTTTCTGTTCACATTATTTCAGTCATAAGTTTTGTTTGTTAATGTCAGGACGCTTAACATGTTTATTTTTTTATTTGGCCTAAAATGAAGTCGTTGGCCGAATCAGGAAAGGTAATAGGAAGATATATTTTCTCCAGTCAAATTAGGGGTGGATCAATCGCACATTGTTCGGAGAGCCAAATTAGTTCAAAGGTATTATGCGGTAGCATCAAAGTGTGATGGTCAAAAGCATCTCGAATGCACAAGATTAAATTCTGGAGCAATCTTTTTCTCTCCCACCTTGTGTGCCCTTAACGTATATTATTCGTCTTTATAATATTGAATTTGAAACCCAAACGGGACTAAATCCGGGCTTTCATATAAAAGAGTTTCAATAAATTCAAAAAAACTCTAAGTCCAAATTAGCGTAATATCGGATATTCTCGCTATTAAGATAATAGCTGATTAGCCGCTAATATCTTATTAGCGCCTACTTTCATAAAAAAATAAAATAAATAATTTCCAAAAAGTCCAAGTCCAAATTAGCGTTATTATCGGATATTCTCGCTATTAAGATAATAGCTGATTAGCCGCTAATATCTGATTAGCGCCTACTTTCATATAAAAGAGTTTCAAATATTTCAAACAAAACTCTAAGTCCAAATTAGCGTAATATCGGCTATTCTCGCTATTAAGATAATAGCTGATTAGCCGCTAATATCTTATTAGCGCCTACTTTCATAAAAAAAATGTAAAAAAATTTTCTCCAAAAAGTCTAAGTCCAAATTAGCGTAATATCGGATATTCTCGCTATTAAGATAATAGCTGATTAGCCGCTAATATCTTATTAGCGCCTACTTTCATATAAAAGAGTTTCAATAAATTCAAAAAACCTCTAAGTCCAAATTAGCGTAATATCGGATATTCTCGCTATAAAGATAATAGCTGATTAGCCGCTAATATCTTATTAGCGCCTACTTTCATAAAAAAATAATAATAATAATTTCCAAAAAGTCTAAGTCCAAATTAGCGTAATATCGGATATTCTCGCTATTAAGATAATGGCTGATTAGCCGCTAATATCTTATTAGCGCCTACTTTCATATAAAAGAGTTTCAAAAATTTCAAAAAAACTCTAAGTCCAAATTAGCGTAATATCGGATATTCTCGCTATAAAGATAATAGCTGATTAGCCGCTAATATCTTATTAGCGCCTACTTTCATAAAAAAATAATAATAATAATTTCCAAAAAGTCTAAGTCCAAATTAGCGTAATATCGGATATTCTCGCTATTAAGATAATAGCTGATTAGCCGCTAATATCTTATTAGCACCTACTTCACATAAAAGAGTTTCAATAAATTCAAAAAAACTCTAAGTCCAAATTAGCGTAATATCGGATATTCTCGCTATTAAGATAATAGCTGATTAGCCGCTAATATCTTATTAGCGCCTACTTTCATAAAAAAAACATAATAATAATTTCCAAAAAGTCTAAGTCCAAATTAGCGTAATATCGGATATTCTCGCTATTAAGATAATAGCTGATTAGCCGCTAATATCTCATTAGCGCCTACTTTCATATAAAAGAGTTTCAATAAATTCAAAAAAAACTCTAAGTCCAAATTAGCGTACTATCGGATATTCTCGCTATTAAGATAATAGCTGATTAGCCGCTAATATCTTATTAGCGTCTACTTTCATATAAAAGAGTTTCAAAAATTTCCAAAAAACTATAAGTCCAAATTCAAAAATTTCCAAAAAGTCTAAGTCCAAATTAGCGTAATATCGGATATTCTCGCTATTAAGATAATAGCTGATTAGCCGCTAATATCTTATTAGCGCCTACTTTCATATAAAAGAGTTTCAACAATTTCAAAAAAACTCTAAGTCCAAATTAGCGTAATATCGGATATTCTCGCTATTAAGATAATAGCTGATTAGCCGCTAATATCTTATTAGCGTCTACTTTCATAAAAAAAAATAATAATAATAATTTCCAAAAAGTCTAAGTCCAAATTAGCGTAATATCGGATATTCTCGCTATATAATAGCTGATTAGCCGCTAATATCTCATTAGCGCCTACTTTCATATAAAAGAGTTTCAATAAATTAAAAAAACACCTCTAAGTCCAAATTAGCGTACTATCGGATATTCTCGCTATTAAGATAATAGCTGATTAGCCGCTAATATCTTATTAGCGTCTACTTTCATATAAAAGAGTTTCAAAAATTTAAAAGTCTAAGTCCAAATTAGCGTAATATCGGATATTCTCGCTATTAAGATAATAGCTGATTAGCCGCTAATATCTCATTAGCGCCTACTTTCATATAAAAGAGTTTCAATAAATTTAAAAAAACCCTCTAAGTCCAAATTAGCGTACTATCGGATATTCTCGCTATTAAGATAATAGCTGATTAGCCGCTAATATCTTATTAGCGTCTACTTTCATATAAAAGAGTTTCAAAAATTTAAAAGTCTAAGTCCAAATTAGCGTAATATCGGATATTCTCGCTATTAAGATAATAGCTGATTAGCCGCTAATATCTTATTAGCGCCTACTTTCATATAGGCCTAAAAGAGTTTCAAAAATTTCAAAAAAACTCTAAGTCCAAATTAGCGTAATATCGGATATTCTCGCTATTAAGATAATAGCTGATTAGCCGCTAATATCTTATTAGCGTCTACTTTCATAAAAAATATATAAAAAAATAATTTCCAAAAAGTCTAAGTCCAAATTAGCGTAATATCGGATATTCTCGCTATTAAGATAATAGCTGATTAGCCGCTAATATCTTATTAGCGCCTACTTTCATATAAAAGAGTTTCAAAAATTTCAAAAAACTCTAAGTCCAAATTAGCGTAATAGCTAAAATGAAGTTGTAAATATCTAAATTAGCGGATTTTTTACCCTATACTTTAACACACAAATTATCCTAATTATCTAAAATAATACACAAAAGTTACAATACCGCACCTAACTCGGCATGCCTTGCCTACACCAACCATACACTAATAACAAGAGATAGTTTCATGTTGGACTAAATTAAGTGTACTTTTAATTCACATTCGAGTAATCTATGATTATTGTATCGTAAAAAAATTTAAAAATAAGGAAAAAATCACTTAAAACATTTTCGCCACGCGGCATGATGTTGTATAAGCAACACATCTTGAAAACTCATTATCTCCTGAACAATGGTATGTTCTATTTTTAAACAAAAAATCTGAATTTTTGTGTTTGTCAATTAGAAAGACCTTCACAATCGATGCCGCGCCAGCCAACTAGGAAGGGGCTATATATCTTGCTAGGCGTCCCATACGGAATAAACCGTGTACTACGACATGTACGACATCACATTTTAATTGATATGAGCATGTGCACATCAGTTACGGGACGTCTAGCAAGACATTGCCTAGGAAGGGAGGGATTTGGCGGTGTTTTGACGTATCCTGATGAACGTTGCTTAAGGTATATATAGGTAATGTCGACGGTGTGCGGTGGAAATCTGATGTGGCGTATTATAGGGGGGGTGGGTGGGTGGTCGGAGGCGGGGGGGGGGGGGGGGGGTGGGGGCACTGGCGGTGAACGGATGCGCATCTCTGGTCGTAGAGGAAATAATGTTTACTAGGTATCAGGTATGGGTAATAAATTGGCTGGCGGAGGACATTACATACGCACATCAGACTTAGAGGCAATGTTAGCGGGAAGTGGGGGGTAGGGCGATCGTCACCGGTGCCGGACCAATGCAAGCGTCGGCTTAGAGGCAATTTCATTTTAAGTTAGGCCTATTGTTAAGCGAGGGGAGAGTTGTGAATCAGAACTTGAATTTTTAAAAAAAATCACACAGTTTTTGTGCAAGTTGATCATACCAAAACACTGACAGAACACCCCCTACGAAAATAAACGAAAATTCAAAATTTTATTTTCAATTTTTTTTATTTTTTTCTTCAATTTATTTCACTTTAAATTGTTCTACTCTCTTAACCAAACCAACTTTTTTTTTTAAGCGTTCCGTTGTTATCAGACCGATTTCTTCGGAACGGGACTTTAAAAAAAATAAAATAAAAATTAAAAAAAAGTTTCGCGTAGACTTACACTTTTGTATTAGGCCCATATTCAACATGACGCGTCTTCATCAGTGAATTTAGATGCCCGTGCTGACCAGCAAAATCAATGTAAAATCAGAGCATTGAATTACGCGAAACATTTAACGCAATCAGCGCCCGCCCGCGACTTAACTGCGATGAGCTTGTAATTAAAAATAATGGTGAAACACCAGTAGGCCTACTCGCTATTCAATTCTGCCTGCAACTGAATATCACACCTACCCCCACCCCAACACCACCCCACCCACCCACCCAACCACCCACCCACCCACCCACCCACCCACCCAACCACCCCCACCCCACCACCACCACCAGACCCCCACCCAACTCGACATTTAACTCAATCAACGCCCGCGAATAATGGTCAAATATCAGTAGTCCTACTCGCTATTAAATTCTGCTTGCCACTGACTATCCCCGGGGACTATCCCACCGACCCCTCCCCCTCCCCCAAACATCAACCAACCCAACCACTACCAAACCCCCACCCCAACCACCATCCAACCCCTCCCACCAGACCAACCCGACATGTCTTTACAGTCTCTCTGTGCCAATTACGATTGCTTGCACTAGAGTTTTCGTCTTTTTTGAACTGTTTTACAATTAGAAGTAATCCAAAATGACATAGTGGAAACAAAGTTGGACTCTGTCGAGTCCAGGATCAAAATATTCACTGATTAATGCACATAACATCATGTACAGACTTTGTACAGCCATAGCAACCACTCATGTACAGACTATGTACAGCCATAGCAACCACTCATGTACAGACATGTACAGCCATAGCAACCACTCATGTACAGACTATGTACAGCCATAGCAACCACTCATGTACAGACTATGTACAGCCATAGCAACCACTCATGTACAGACATGTACAGCCATAGCCAATCACTGGCACCAGTGACCCAGTGACATTCAGTGACAGTGACAAGACCAAAGACAAACTGCTCAATTACAATATAGCTCCCAGGTCACTGACAATCGAGGATTTGGCTGCCAAATACGACACACAGCGGTATGGACCATCTGGTGAACTGTATAGAGACAGTGTTGGTCGATAATTGACCTGCTGAAGTGTTTCTAGAAATTGGATTCAAATTCAAATACAGTACTATTAATTCTAGGCGATGCCAGCAGAGCTAGGACGCACTATTAGATTTTCAGGGGGGGAGGTGTAGGAAGTTGGGTTCGGGAGCAAATTTTTTTTTTTAATGTTTTCATTCATATTGAGTTGGGTGGGGTAGATTTTTTTTTTTTTTACTCATCAGGGGGGGATTATTTTTTAGGCCTGCATAGAGGGGGATTTTTTTTCTTTCCAAAAACTTCCTACCGCCCCCCCCCCCCTCCCCCCCTGAAAATCTAATGGTGCGTCCCTTAGGCTACAATCATAGAACAATAGTCGGAACGCCTCTTAGCCGAATAACCGTTAAAAGGTCAATTATTACCAAAACAAAACTTCGCAATTGTGAACCGCGCACTTTCGGTACTAAAACCGAGTTAAACTCCCGCGCGGGAATCTAAACCAGGCCTTCTCAAATGTTGGCGCGACTTGTGGCGCATTGCATCAATCCAAGTGGTGCGCGGAAGGATCGACGCATGAAGAAAAGAAAAAAGAAAAAAAAAATTTTAAAAAGAAATTTAAAAAAAAAGAAGAAGAAATATATCCCCAACTTCAACCAGATCGCAAGAAGCATGAAGAGCCACTTCAGCCACTAACTGCAGTGGGGTAAGTCATTATTATTAGTAGGCCTATTGATTATCACTACATTTGCTGCTAGGCCAAGTGATAGCTTACGATTTTCTTGACTATAATTCAATTTTAAAAAAGGAACTAGAATGAATTAATCATTCATTTATTTGTTTAAATCTTGCAGAAGCAACAAAGCCTCCCACGACTCCAAGCGTAATATATTTAACCTTATTAAACTTACCTGGATCCTACATTACAACAATACCTATTATCATCGTTCCGGTAGGACACACTATTTATCAAATAGAAATCAACCAAAACTACAAACCTTTTCAATGATGTACAGGTGTCCCAATGAACTTGGTAAACAAAAGTAAAGCACAGGTTATTATTTTCATTCTGTTGCCTCCACGTCCCACATCCGGAAAATTTTCTAGCATCGCTTAAGTTAATTAGCTTTTCAGACTTTAAGTGTAACTATTTCTTAAAGCGATACCCAATAGTGTTGAAGAATTATGTATTACAGCATAATTGTGACTGTGTATTATAGCTGGGAGTACACATGTTGATTAGGTTGGTTAATTTTTATGAGTTTCAAGTTTCGAGTTACATTTATCGAGTTTCGAGTTTCTTTGTACGAGTTTCGAGTTAATTTATTCAAGTTTCGAGTTTCTTTGTACGAGTTTCGAGTTAATTTGTTCGAGTTTTAGTAGAAGGCCTATTGATTATCACTACATTTGCTACCATTTTTGTACATTTTACCATCTCTTTATTTCTTGCACCATATTGCATGCAATTATAGCTCTCCTTAGCCTCTTAAAAGGGGGTAAACCCATGAGCTTCCAGGGGGCCTATGGCGGGCCCATGGACCCCACCCGCTATTCGCTACGCTCGCAGGGACAGTGGTGCTTCTAGATCACTAACATCTCATAAGTGGTGCTTCACAATATCTAATTGAGAAGGCCTGATCTAAACTATCATTTTCAAGAGTGATCTTGAGGTCAAATTTAAGTCTTTTTTTGGAGATTAAAGTCTTGAAATATTCCTAATAACAGGATCTGTCTTTAATACTAACTTATTAAAACCAGTCTCTGACATTTACAAGCAGAGTATTTCACATGGAAAGTTTGCAATTTTTTCGATATCGAAAGTGAAATGTTGCAAAAGTAGCGTTACATTGATCTGACAAACAGCTGTCTTAAACAGCGAAATTACAAAATTGTCACATTCAGATAAATGAGGGTTTTAGTCATTATTATTTCCTAAATCGATAGGAACAACCTTTACCAGTGGATTTTTAGGCAATCCTTTAAGGGGATTTGACAGAATAACCGTATAGGGGCCTACTTCATGATTTGATCATGGAGTAACTAATTATCTATATTATAAATCGCGTAAAGTGCACCCCAATTGCCTAAAATCACACTGATGTCCCATGATCGCTTGCGCTACCCTCGGAACCAAAATAATCCTCTGCACTTCCTCAACGGATTTAAATTTGGTATAAATATTTAAAAGTTTGTTCATTAACCATTATTTACTAATTAAAACCCTCATGGCTGACGAAATCCTTTTAGTTTTTGCGAAGTTTTATAGTTTTTACGAAATGTGAATTTGTATTTAAGACCGAAAGTAGTCCCCGAACCTGGGTATACGATATTTAGGTCTGTAAATCGCAACTAGCGCTCACGGAATACAGAGAATATAAAATAAACTATCCATTCGAGAGTCGTTTACGAATTCAAAAAAGAAATGAGTGTGAATTGTGAGTTTGGTGCCCATTATTACGCAAGTATATGGATTCGAGGTATTAACCCTAACCAGTAAAGCTAGTTTTTTGTGCGTATTGGGGGGAGGGGGGAAAAAGTGCTATTTTTTCGACCCGAAAAATCACCCAGCACCCCCCGGGATTCGATCGCCGGACCATCCGCACCCAAGTCTGTCCCTCTACCAACTGAGCTAACCCCCTAGGTCATATGCGGCCACAAACTCCGTGGCCACATATGCCCGCGGTAGGTGACGTCATCGCGGCAATGCAGCGCACGTGCCTGGAGATAGTTTCTGGCAGTGAGATTTAGTGAGATTCAGTGCGGTTAGGGTTATTGCACATCAAAAATTGACATTTATTAACCCTAACCAGTAAAGCTAGTTTTTTGTGCGTATCGGGGGGAGGGGGGAAAAAGTGCTATTTTTTCGACCCGAAAAATCACCCAGCACCCCCCGGGATTCGATCGCCGGACCATCCGCACCCAAGTCTGTCCCTCTACCAACTGAGCTAACCCCCTAGGTCATATGCGGCCACAAACTCCGTGGCCACATATGCCCGCGGTAGGTGACGTCATCGCGGCAATGCAGCAGCACGTGCCTGGAGATAGTTTCTGGCAGTGAGATTTAGTGAGATTCAGTGCAGTTAGCGTTAACCCTAACCCTGCCATATACCACAATATACCACGACTGGGCACGTTGGTACCACCCGGCGTGGAAGTTTTTCGATGAAAAAATTGACCCAGCCCATATAGTTTGCGCAATAAACTGCGCAAACTATGCTTGGGAGCCGTGGTGTAGTGGGGAATTGTACCCTGGATCAAATCCCGAGGAGATCGGGGGATATTTTGGTCGCTTTTCCATGTTGAAGAACAAATTCTGAAAAATGGGGGGGGGGGGGGGGGGGGGGGGGTAGGGTTAGGGTTAAAAAGATAAGTATTAGGTATTTATTAATTCTGTGACACTGGTAATCATGTCTGCACTGATGGCCGAGCGGACTACATGTAAGCCATTGGCTTTTAACCTACCGTAGGTATAGTATGTTGTTTACAATGAGTTTGAATCTCTATAGGGTTGCTTTTTCTTTTGTCTTCATTTTTGTAAAACTATGACGTTGTTTTATGAGTTAAACATTAGAAATTTAATTTATACCGTACAAATGCTTTTTTTCCGGTTTAACCCGCCAAGTCTGGTCCCAAGCCCAGAGACCTCAGAGCATAAAATTATCTACACAGATGAAGATGATGATGAAAAGCTATATTATGCAACACGGTGATTTTTCCCAATAGTCATTTTCAACGAGAACTACATCAGGAGTGCTCATCTTAATAAGGGTGAAATTACGGCTCCGAAGGTGACTACACTGGTAATCTACCAATGAATTATTCTTCTTTGAATTAATTGCAATTTAAAGGCATATTATGTGATCTTTTCCAGGGAGCGCTCTCTATTCATGATTTTTTTTTAGAAAGTAGATTTTCTTGCAGATTTACATTTCTGATCATAAATCGAACACATTTTCCAGGTTACAGAGCGATACGATTCCTAAGTACCTCGAAATCATGGTTTTAGAGTGAATTTAGACTAGAGTAAAATAAGTTGTCAGTAATCTGACAGTTTATTTTCACTCTAAAACCATGATTTTGAAGTAATTAAGAATCGTATCGCCCTGTTACGGACATGGACTGACTGTGTATGCCTGTGTATGGACATGGACTGACAGTATGTACGATTTATGATCACAAATGTAAATCTGCAAGAAAATCTGCTTTCATTTTTTTTTTGATGTTGAGGGCGTTCCCTGGAAAGATCACATAATATACCTTTAATATTTAGCCCCTTTGGGAAAAGTAACTCTACAGACCTACTACAGATCTTTTAAAAATGGCGCCATCTACCGTTATTTTCAACCCTAATGCATATAATTTTACCCCGGGGGTGGGGGGGGGGGGGGGGGGGGTGGGGGGTACTCGGATTTGGTTTGGTTGGGGGTGTGCCGCTGGCGATTCAAAACCCCTACCCATTTCTAAGGATGATTTTGGAGAAAAAAAAACGGTAGGCTACCCATTTCTAATAGCTACAATTTTCATGTAAAAAAGTGACCCCATTAATAGGGATTTTCCAGCACAAAAAAGCGACCCAGTATACCGTCTTAGGGACCGTTCATTATTTCTACCGGAGGGGGGTGGGCCTTAACTGTTTTTGTATGCTGAAAAGGGGCCCATAACTTTTTAGGTGGTGATAGGTGGGGGGGGGGGGGGGTTGTACTCAAACCATTATTCTTTTTTTATAACAATTTTATTATACCCACGGGCCCCTTAACCCTAACTCTACCCCCACTTTTTTCAGACAATTTTTCCGCAAGGCGACCCGAAGTATCGCTGCGACCCCCGGGATTTGAACCAGGGACCTCCGGCACACAGGACTTGGGATTTTCCAGTACACACAGGATACGAACAAACTCTGTTGTGGTATATTGTGGTATATAGTAGGGTTAGGGTTAAAGATAAAATTCTGAGAACTGACAAAAGGAATGTGTTGCCCTTCTTTGAGGAATCTGCTTGAAGTAGACTGTTGCTCATCTTGGAACTCAACAACAAGACAGCATGCCCACGCTGACAGCATGCCCACGCTGACAGCATGCCCACGCTGACAGCATGCCCACGCTGACAACATGCCCACAGTGGATCACCCCACCAACATTTGAGTCGTGTCGGTTGAGATTGGCTCTGTCGGTTGATTTGTCAAGGGAAATCATGAAATTATGACTGACAAAAGTACAAATATGGCTAGATAGATTTTCGCCCCACCAATATGAAAAACCTAGCTACGCCGCTGCATGCCCACGCTGAGAACATGCCCATGCTGACAGCATGACCACACATACACTGTCTGGAATTATTACTCAACAAAAATCACAAGTGTATAATAATATAATTGTTGTATTTTTTTTGTGTGTATATTTTTGAGAATAGTATTTTCACAACTTCATAATTGAAGGGGTGGGTGCAATAAAGTGCTAAGTTATTGTACTGTGTAAAAATAGGGACAGCAATCCCAACTAAGTCGTCCGTTTATATGGGTAGTTTGGTTGCAATTGTACTTTATCTGTTTAAATGTAATCAATTTTACATATGCAGCCAATTTTACATCTTGACCTCAGATGACCTTTGACCTTGGTATATGACCTTTGCCCTCATTAACATATGAAGGTTTCCATGTTGCATCTATGACCCAAGTTTGATATAAAATCGGATGGATTGAGCGTGATACACAAAGATATTGGTCGAGCTATGAGTTTTAAAAAATATTGTGCGAGACGCAGTCGAGCACAATATTTTTAAAACTCATAGCGAGACCAATATATTTGTGTATCATGCGAAAAAATCCGTCCGATTTTATCATTATTATGCAGTGAGAATCTGACTCGATACTCGAGAAATAACTTGAGCCTGTCAGATAAATGAATAACACTGTAGTCTGTACTAGTAAAACAAGGCGGTTCTCGAACGGCGCGTCTCGCCTGTTCATCAAAAGTGACTTGAAAGAAATGATGATGAAACATATGATACAATGTAGCACTGTCACAGAGGTATGCATTGTAGTTAATGCAAGGGATGTAATACCTTGAAAAATTTAATCAACAAAAAGAACACACCAACCCCCTTCCCTCCACCAAATCACATCAAGATAGGCCTTACGGATCTTATTTGACCCCAGATGACCTCTGATGACCTCGAAAAAGTAATCAACAAAAAGAACACACCATCCCTCTTCCGTCCACCAAATCCATCAAGATAGGCCTTACGGATCTTATTTGACCCCAGATGACCTTGAATGACCTCCGATGACCTTGAAAATGTAATCAGCAAAAAGAATACACCACCCCCCTTCCCTCCACCAAATCCAATCAAGATAGGCCTTACTGATCTATTTGACCCCATATTTGACCCCGATGACCCCGAAAAATTAATCAACAAAAAGAACACACCATCCCTATTCCCTCCACCAAATCCCATCAAGATAGGCCTTACTGATCTATTTGACCCCATATTTGACCCCCAATGACCCCGAAAAATTAATCAACAAAAAGAACACACCATCCCTCTTCCGTCCACCAAATCCCATCAAGATAGGCCTTACTGATCTATTTGACCCCATATTTGACCCCCGATGACCCCGAAAAATTAATCAACAAAAAGAACACACCACCCCCCTTCCCTCCACCAAATCCCATCAAGATAGGCCTTACTGATCTATTTGACCCCATATTTGACCCCCGATGACCCCGAAAAAATAATCAACAAAAAGAACACACCATCCCTCTTCCGTCCACCAAATCCCATCAAGATAGGCCTTACTGATCTATTTGACCCCATATTTGACCCCCGATGACCCCGAAAAATTAATCAACAAAAAGAACACACCACCCCCCTTCCCTCCACCAAATCCCATCAAGATAGGCCTTACTGATCTATTTGACCCCATATTTGACCCCCAATGACCCCGAAAAATTAATCAACAAAAAGAACACACCATCCCTCTTCCGTCCACCAAATCCCATCAAGATAGGCCTTACTGATCTATTTGACCCCATATTTGACCCCCAATGACCCCGAAAAATTAATCAACAAAAAGAACACACCACCCCCTTCCCTCCACCAAATCCCATCAAGATAGGCCTTACTGATCTATTTGACCCCATATTTGACCCCCAATGACCCCGAAAAATTAATCAACAAAAAGAACACACCACCCCCCTTCCCTCCACCAAATCCCATCAAGATAGGCCTTACTGATCTATTTGACCCCATATTTGACCCCTGATGACCCCGAAAAATTAAGAACAAAAAGAACACACCATCCCCCTTCCCTCCACCAAATCCAATCAAGATAGGCCTTATGGATCTTATTTGACCCCCGATGACCTTGAATGACCTCTGATGACCTTGAAAATTTATTCAGCAAAAAGAACACACCACTCCCCTTCCCTCCACCAAATCTCATTAATATAGGCCTTACTGATCTATTTGACCCCATATTTGACCCCCGATGACCTTGAATGACCTCTGATGACCTTGAAAATTTAATCAGCAAAAAGAACACACCACCCCCTTCCCTCCACCAAATCCCATCAAGATCGGCCTTACGGATCTTATTTGACCCCATATTTGACCCCGATGACCTTGAATGACCTCCAATGACCTTGAAAATCTAATCAGCAAAAGAACACCCCACCCCCTTCCCTGACATCAAGTCCCATCAAGATAGGCCTTACGGATCTCTAGATATCGCGTCACAACGCGTCTCAAAAGTTTTAAGCATATTTGACCCCGATGACCTTGTATGACCCCCGATGACCTTGAAAAATCAATCAGCAATAGAACGCACCACCCCCCTTCCCTCCACCAAGTCCCATCACGATAGGCCTTACGGATCTCCAGATATCGCGTCACAAAGGTATTTCTTAGCACACGGCGGACGGCATACGGCGGACGGCGGACAGAAAGAGTGATAACATAGTCTCTTTCTGATTACATCAGGCGAGACAAAAAGTAATAGTCTGTAGGCCTACTTTTTCCAAACTGTTCAACATTTCTGGTACACTAACAGAATGACAGAACCAAAGCTCCCAAACAAATTCCAAACACGTAACAAGTTCAAGTTTTACAGTTAGCAATAAATTCAAAAGACATATTTCGCCGTCTGTTTTCAACATTAAAAAAAACCATGTTGTTTATCATGTAAGCTTACATTGACTTACATTACAAGTTACAGTACAAAACTTTGACGATCGCCATTTTTTAGGCCAGGAACTTCACCATTTATACAGATAGACACACTTGTATCGGTGCTTCTTCGTGTTGCAGAACTGTCGGCCTAATTCCTGGAAATTAGTTTTCATTTCGCGTCACAAAATGACGTGTGAAGGAACCCTTCGCCATTTTTATCACAAATAACCATGACCCGGATGTCGATTTAGTCTCGCGCGGTCTCGACTACATTTTCTGCACGCTACACGTGCGGTCGCTACACATCGGCGTATTAGTACATGCTTTTAGTGGATTCGTGAGGCTTTAAATGTATTAAAGAGGCAGTAACCGAAATTGACCAAGTTCACTGACCATGTGTGGATAAACTTGGTCGCCAAGTTCACTTCAGTGACACAAGTTGCAGAATAATAGGTCTTTACCAATGCATTGCAAGTATAGGACGGAAGATTCAAACTGCATAATAATGGTTGCAATTGGTCATTGTATGGAAAAGAAATGGACAAGACAAAAAGTGTGTGCTAAATTTTACATCTTGACCTCAGATGACCTTTGACCTTGATATGTGACCTTTGACCTCATTAACATATGAAAGTTTCCATGTTGCATCTATGACCAAGGTTTGGTTGCAATTGGTCATTGTATGGAAAAGAAATGGACGATACAAAAAGTGTGTACTAAATTTTACCTCTTGACCTCAGATGACCTTTGACCTTGGTATATGACTGTTGAACTCAATAACATATGAAGGTTTCCATGTTTGCATCTATGACCGAAGATTGGTTGCAATTGGTCATTGTATGGAAAAGAAATGGACAATACAAAAAAGTGTGTACTAAATTTTACATCTTGACCTCAGATGACCTTTGACCTTGGTATGTGACCTTTGACCTCACTAACATATGAGTGTTTCAATGTTGCATCTATGACAGAGATTTGGTTGCAATTGGTCATTGTATGGAAAAGAAATGGACAATACAAAAAGTGTGTACTAAATTTTATATCTTGACCTCAGATGACCTTTGACCTTGGTATGTGACCTTTGACCTCACTAACATATGAAAGTGTCCATGTTGCATCTATAACCGAAGTTTGGTTGCAATTGGTCATTGTATGGAAAAGAAATGGACAATACAAAAAGTATGTACTAAATTTTACCTCTTGACCTTAGATGACCTTTGACCTTGGTATGTGACCGTTGAACTCATTAACATATGAAGGTTTCCATGTTGCATCTATGACCGAAGATTGGTTGCAATTGGTCATTGTATGGAAAAGAAATGGACAATACAAAAAATGTGTACTAAATTTTACATCTTGACCTCAGATGACCTTTGACCTTGGTATGTGACCTTTGACCTCACTAAAGTATGAGTGTTTCCATGTTGCATCTATGACAGAGGTTTGGTTGCAATTGGTCATTGTATTGAAAAGAAATGGACAATACAAAAAGTGTGTACTAAATTTTATATCTTGACCTCAGATGACCTTTGACCTTGGTATGTGACCTTTGACCTCACTAACATATGAAAGTGTCCATGTTGCATCTATGACCGAAGTTTGGTTGCAACTGGTCATTGTATGGAAAAGAAATGGACAATACAAAAAGTGTGTACTAAATTTTACATCTTGACCTCAGATGACCTTTGACCTTGGTATGTGACCTTTGACCTCATTAACATATGCAGGTTTCCATGTTGCATCTATGACCGAAGTTTGATTGCAATTGGTCATTGTATGGAAAAGAAATGGACAAAACAAAAAGTGTATACCAAATTGTTGTCAGACACACCCCGACAACACACCCCACACACACGAAGGATGCTGCCATAAGGTCTGTTCCTACGGACGACCTAAAAAAAGGGGGATGTCATAACTTTTTTCTACACTCCAGAGGGGGTCATACATTTTTAGTATCTAAGGAAAGGGGTCATGTGTTTTTTGGTTGTGGCTTTCTTCCAGCTACCCCCCCCCCCCCCCCCTCCAGGAGAAATAATGAACAGTCCCTTAGGTGAGCCCCCCCCCCCCCCCCCCCCCCCCTCCTCCTCCCCCGGGCATTTTACAGTTCTATTCCTACCAATAAAACAGCCAAATTGGAGCTTTACCTGCCCTAATTACCCGATACTCGATTTCAAACGATTGATATATATTTTGCTGTTTCTGCATGATGTAGTACATGTACGTGCTTTGTTATCAATTTCCAGCTCAATGTTATACATGCTTTTGCGCACGCACACATTACGTGTGGGTTATTCGGCACACAAACTATCATTTAAAACTACATTTTGACAACATCAAATTTGAAGAAAAAAAGAACCACATCTGTTATTATACCTGTACACTACTCAGCACTACAATGCAAACGTGTATACAATTGTAGTTAGTGTCCCAGCACTACACATATGCACCACAGTAGCGAAACTAGGGTCTTCAATTGGGGGTGGGGGGGGGGGGGCATGTGGGGGTCATCAGGGGGGAGGGGGGTGTCATATCTGACTATTTTTTCCTCATTCACATTTAAAAGTTTCCATGTCGCATCTATGACCGAGGTTTGGTTGCAATTGGTCATTGTATGGAAAAGAATTGGACAATACAAAAAGTGTGTACTAAATTTTACATCTTGACCTCAGATGACATTTGACCATGGTATGTGACCTTTGAACTCATTAACATATAAAGGTTTCCATGTTGCATCTATGACCGAAGTTTGGTTGCAATTGGTCATTGTATGGAAAAGAAATGGACAAAACAAAAAGTGTGTACTAAATTTTACATCTTGACCTCAGATGACCTTTGACCTTGGTATGTGACCTTTGACCTCATTAACATTTAAAAGTGTCCATGTCGCATCTATGACCGAGGTTTGGTTGCAATTGGTCATTGTATGGAAAAGAAATGGACAATACAAAAAGTGTGTACTAAATTTTACATCTTGACCTCAGATGACATTTGACCATGGTATGTGACCTTTGAACTCATTAACATATAAAGGTTTCCATGTTGCATCTATGACCGAAGTTTGGTTGCAATTGGTCATTGTATGGAAAAGAAATGGACAATACAAAAAGTGTGTACTAAATTTTACATCTTGACCTCAGATGATCTTTGACCTTGGTATGTGACCTTTGACCTCATTAACATATGCAGGTTTCCATATTGCATCTATGACCGAAGTTTGATTGCAATTGGTCTTTGTATGGAAAAGAAATGGACAAAACAAAAAATTGTATACCAAATTGTTGACAGACACAGACAACACACCCCGACTACACACAACACAGACTACACACACGAAGGATGCTGCCATAAGGTCTCTTCCTACGGACGACCTTGGAAACTATATTGATTATAAATTATATGTTAAAACACTCAGGGGGTTGGTGGTCGGGGAGGTAAAAACAAGGATTGATAAAAACAACCCCGGGACTGACCTGATCATTCTAAAACAGCCCCGGGACTGTCCGGATCATTATAAAACCCCGGGACTGTCCACCCAGGGACTGTTTCTAACCCTAAACCTAACCCTAACCCTATTCTAACCCTAACCCTATCCACCCAGGGTTGGTCCACCCAGTGTTGGTCTACCCCGGGACTGTCAACCCCGGATGGAAAGTCATGTGGGTATTTCCATTGCTGCATATTGATATACCTAGACACCCCGGGTAGACAGTCATGTGGGTATTTCCATTGATGTATTCATATATACACCTAACACAAAAAGTGCATAACCAGTGCTTGTAAGTTACTACTGTATTCCGCGAGCGATTATTTCGTGGATTTTTGTGGATTCACGACATTTAATACCCGAGAAACTGACAATTTTGCATTGAAAGTAACAGTAACATTTACAAATTCGTGAAGTTAAATGTCTGCTAAAATAGCAATAATTTTAAATTTGTGAAATAAAGTTTATGTGAAATTACAGTGTTTTACAGTAATTCAAAACCAATAATTGGTACCAAAACTTTGAGATATACATCAAGTGCACAAATTCCTTCACTGTAATATGACAAATCTGTTTTTCCTCTGGGATGTTATTGTTTAGTGTTTAGTATCGATCACAGCTAATCATCTTGTTACATCTGGTCAAAGCCACCATAGTATTAAAGTATCCACTCAAATTGTATGTACATGTATTAAGCATCAAATTACAGTGGAAAATGTGCTCACTTAATGTAAATCTTAAGATTATTAATTTTTAATTAGCTTACCTAATGAGCATCTGGTCAGGACACTTTTGTGTTATAGTCTATTTGGCCATCACGAGACAGTGACGTAACTGCGTATTCTACAGGTTGCAGCACATACCTCGCGCGCCTAATCGCGGCGCTGACGTATACTCAGAAGCGTTGAAAGACGGAAGATACATTCGCGTGCGTAAAAGGTGCGTCTGTTTAGTTTCGTCAATGTCCGGAGGAAGCCAAATAGAGTATACATAGGTGTACATCCTATCCGTGTGTATATTCTGAGTCCATATGATCTCGTACAATGAAGCAAGAGTTTTCTTAGCCTCTTGAGGTCATCGACGTTATAGGCGTCACACGGTGCAGACTGATGGTACCGCTCCAGGAATTTCCGTAAAACTACAGGGGGAAAGATCAGTAATGACAAAATATTAACACAGCTATTGGTTTTACTAAATACAAAAGAGATTTTTCAGAAAAACTTTCCTAAATTTAAAAGTCTATCTGTTTTCAAACTCCATTTACGATTGCTGTATTTATTTCTAATATAAAAATGGGTAGCACACATCAGGAAGTATTATCGCAAATTTGGGATATCTAAATCGTTAGTGGGAGCGGGATATCTAAATCGTTAGTGGGAGCGTGTTGGCGCAGCGGTACTTCCCTCGCCTTACACCAATAAAGTCTGGGTTCAATTCTGTGCATGGCTGGGCTTTATGTGCATTTGGTTTATCGCGATCCCTGCACGCTCTCGCAGGTTTTCTCCGAGTTCTTCGGTTTTCTCCTGCTTTTCAAAATCAGTGATATCAGTTGTTTCGGTTATCAAAAACTTCCTTCACCTAATGGAATTTGGAGCTGCATCACAAATGGTGGATGTTATTTATTTATAACATTCGGCAGTGATGCCAGGCAAAACCCAATATTGACAAGCAATAAATTGAAGGGATGCCCTTCAATTGAATTGAATTCAATTGAAGGGATGCCCTTCAAAACCCTTCAACCGCTGCGCCAACACGCTCCCACTAACGATTTAGATATCCCGCTCCCACTAACGATTTAGATATCCCAAATTTGCGATAATACTTCCTGATGTGTGCTACCCATTTTTATATTAGAAATAAATAAATAAATAAATAAATTGAAGGGATGCCCAAATACACCAAACAAAATAAAAATGGACAGACAAAAAATAAAGAAAGAAGGAAAGCCAAAAGCAAACGAAAAGACAACGGAAATGAATAACCAAGGAGGACCAAACAAAATGAGGATGGAGAAGACTGGCTACAAAAGATGGGAGTGAACAACTGACTTAAAGGTAGCTATGGACTGACATTGGACAATTTCCTCAGGGAGGCAGTTCCAGAGAGTAGGGACATGTGGATAAAAAGATCTCTGGGAAAAGGTCAGCCGGCAGAAAGGAGGGTACAGAGCACAGGAGTTGAGGTTACGAAGATTTGGCCGGGGATGGGGCTTGTAAGGATTAGGAGATGAGCACAAGTTATGGACAATTTTGTATAGGTGACAGAGAGCGGCGATGTCCTGACGTTTGGATAACAAGGGAAGGTCAGACTTCAAAAGAAGGTCTTTATGGCATGCATTCCATGATTGAAGGATCACCCGACTGGCAAACCTTTGACATGACTCAAGGCGGTTGGTAAGGGATTTGTTGAGGGGGTGCCATGTGGTGCATCCATATTCCAGAATGGGTCGAACCAGGGCCAGATGTTACAATCTAAGTAGGTGTGCGCCTGAATTGGCAGCACCCTAGTTGATGCGATCTGATTCTGATGATTCGCCATTGGCAGCGAAATTACAGCGCTTTGATCAATCTTGGAAAGGCTCATATAAATCCCGATTATTATCTATACTAGCGGGCACCAGCGCTTCGCGCTGGACCCGCTAGAAGATTTCACGGGGAATAAGTAAACAAAGCGTAAGAAAATGTGATACATTAATATCAAGAACATGTCCTACATGTATACATAATCCACGGGCCCTAAATAATCCGAATAGCGCAGGTGCTTTTGATAATCCAGGTATACATGTGCCTTAATCTAGGTAGGCCTACGTTTGTGTTTCCCGATACCTATGTAGGCCTCCCATGAGACCTGAAATGCAGGTACCCGTTGTCCCATTATATCCGGGGACCCCATAGGCCTAAGCCCTACCCCCTAATCCAGTTGCCCCAGGTGCCCTTAATAATGCACCGGATACCACATAATCAAGGTAGGCCCACTGCAGTGTGCCGTTATCTCGAGATACCCAGGTGCCTTTACTTTATCATAGTCAAGTAAATTAAACGCGGGTGCCGAAGATAGCGGGCAGTAAAAGTCATATCACAATAGGCAGAGGTCAAAGCGTTATAAATGTTTATATAAATATCAAGAGTATGTCCTTAAATAATTCAGGTACTAAAGTGCCCTTGATATAATGTAAGTGACATGGTGCCCTTAATACACCATGAGCCTAGGCCCAATGTGCTCTTAAATAATACAGATACCCATGTTCCTAATCCAAGTACCGTATTATCCCTATTAAGCGCCCAGGACCTTATAAGCGCCCACCCCTGTTTTTCTCAATGACTACCAACAAACAATCCCTTTTAGATTCCACGCCAGTAAATAATTTCAGTCCTTGTAGAGACGACAATCAAAAGTTTTTTCTTAGCTTTCATCCTGTGGCCCATTGATTATAGAATTAATCAGAAATGGTACTTATTGCTCCCAAATGATTAAAGTTGTAGTTTAATCCTGATTTTAGGACTACTACCTAATACCACAGTGGAAAAAGACATATTTTCAATGCATTTTGTAGGTTTTTTGGATGTATTTTGATTGTAAATGATCTGGCAACATTTCTCAACTTTTTCTGATAAATGAGGGCGCTACATCAATTGTCCAACTTTGGGGTCTTATTTCTCAGAACTTTCGGGGATACCATATATATTTGTTTTGATTAAATGATCAAATATATCATGAAATTTAAGGAAAATGTCAAATTGAAAATTCCAGTCGCTTTATAAGCGAGAAAATGGGCTTTTTGTAACTACCATTTTACATGTAAACGCATAGGGAAACCATTTGGTGGTGTGAATTCTGAAGATACTGGTCTTTGCTGGAGTGTTATGATATCGCCTGCTTAATATCGGCTGTTTTGATGATATTTTGAATGAGTCTTCTACCACAAAAGTTCAATTTGCTTGAAATTCACTGCGATCGGGTTCAATTTGACATTTCCACTACTAAACAATGGTAAGATAGGGCAAAATATTCGATTTCATAAGCAAATTATACAGGCAAATTACTCGATGAAAAATTAGCTCACCGAATTCGACAGTCTTGTCATCATCGGCAACAGTGTAAAAAAAGTGAAATCATTGATAAGCTTACTACATCATGCCATTCACCTACTATGTTACGGTCATATTAGAAGCTCAAATTATAATAAATAGCTGCCTTGAAGTATACTCGCCTTGCAAACAAGGTCAATCTGAGAGTTGGTGGAAAGTGAAATTAAGATTAAGGTGGTGTCTTTTTTATGTTGAAATCAGTCTTAAAAAGATTAGTCTAGATCCCTACACTGCAAATTATGAGCGTTTACTTTTGGACAAACTAAAAGTAAACTCAATAGTAAACGCAATTCTAAACAAAAAAGTGAACGTAAAAGTAAATGCAAAACGAAACGTTTCTCTCATTTTGCACCCAATTGACCTCAAAGCACGCTCCAAGTGAGTGAATATAGTCACAGATGTTTCCACCATCTGTGATTTAATGGGACAGTTATTGATTAGAGGCTGGTGGAAAACAGCTAAGATGTTGAGCTCACATATATGTGTTTAGTATTGAGTTTACTTTTGAGTTTACTTTTAGTTTGTCCAAAAGTAAACGCTCATAATTTCCAGTGCTAGGCTATGCCAGAGACCGGAGGTCCAGTCTACCTTGAAGCAGCTATTTAATGACTCAGGTTAGTTTTGTGCTGAATCAAGGCATACAATATCGGCTAGTTGATAAAGCTTCAAAATTCAACAGTGTGGGAAGGATACATTGCCTAGCTATTGGATTTTGAAGCTTACTTTGAACTCTAGCCTAAATTAGTGTTATGTGTGCAAATTGGGGACATATTTTCAATTGCTACATCTAATAGATTCATTTGCCAGTCATAAATTATCCCCCGATCAAATCATCATGCCCCCCCCCCCCCCCCCCCCCCCCCATGTATAAAAAAAAAAAAAAAAAAAAGTTTTTAAAATTAAGGGGTCTAGAGGGTTTCAGTATCTAAAATTAAGGGGTCTAGAGGGTTTCAGTATCTATGATCAAATGGTGTTTAAAAAATACATTGATTAGATCAATTCACATGATCAGGTTTTATGTGATTCAGCATAATTTGCATGTAGGGCAGGCCAACTATCCAACCTAATCATATTTCATGGTATTTCACACTAAACTAACACAGTGCTCCACTTTGCTGTAAAAATTACAAAAGCAGGTGAAAAGATGTAAATTAACATTATAATGACTAAAATGGACACTGTTACTTCTTCTTTCCACATTCAGTCCTAAAATATTAATTGGTGTGACCCAAAAAGCCCAGGTTATATTTTGACAATTTGCTGTCTTCAGTAGATAGTACATGTTTAAGGGGTAGGCCAAGATTGGCTCTGATTTGAAATGGTAAAAAAATCATGTGTAGCTCATTGTTTTTGCAAAAGAATAGTTTTTATATCATTATGAGGATTGAAATTGAAAGTAAAAACAATAAAAATTAAAACAATTGTCCCTTTAGATTCCACGCCAGTAAATAATTTCAGTCCTTGTAGAGACGACAATCAAAAGTTTTTTCTTAGCTTTCATCCTGTGGCCCATTGATTATAGAATTAATCAGAAATGGTACTTATTGCTCCCAAATGATTAAAGTTGTAGTTTAATCCTGATTTTAGGACTACTACCTAATACCACAGTGGAAAAAGACATATTTTCAATGCATTTTGTAGGTTTTTTGGATGTATTTTGATTGTAAATGATCTGGCAACATTTCTCAACTTTTTCTGATAAATGAGGGCGCTACATCAATTGTCCAATTTTGGGGTCTTATTTCTCAGAACTTTCGGGGATACCATATATATTTGTTTTGATTAAATGATCAAATATATCATGAAATTTAAGGAAAATGTCAAATTGAAAATTCCAGTCGCTTACATTTTACATTTTACATGTAAACGCATAGGGAAACCATTTGGTGGTGTGAATTCTTATAAGCGCCCACCTTTTCAAATGGTCAGCATCCTCAAATGACCACTTGTACATATATTTCATTTAGTACATGAAATGGTCAGCCTCCTCAAATGACCATCAAATGGTCGGCATCTTCAAATGACCATCAAATGGTCAGCATCTTCAAATGACCATCAAATGGTCAGCATCTTCAAATGACCACTTGTACATTTTATTTTAGTACGATAAATGAGTTTAAAAAGGTAACATAATAAGCACCCACCCATAATGACTTTGGTAACCGCCCTGGGCGCTTAATAGGGATAATACGGTAGGCCTATTCCATCAACGTGTATTTAATACCGCCAGTTATTACCTCCTGTCAGCGCATGTCTCTACCTATTTTGTACCCCAAATAATAAAAAGTAGAATTTTAATGTCAAAATTGAAAGTTACTTAAAATTTAGATTTTAAATGTCTCCCCCGATTCTTTTATTGCCCCGCCACCCCGTTTTCCTCCTTTAACATTTTGGTGCTGGTGTCGCCACTGCCCATATGCACATACTGTATCCAGGTAATTCAGTAGGCCTACGTTCTGAGCGTTGTTTTATAGTCGGTCGTTTAGTTTTATGGTCGGCGCAGTCTATCATCAAGATCACTTGTACCATTCCACGCTTGTACTTGAGCACAATGTATGCCATCCGGGTTTTGTTTGGCCTATTTACATTAAATACATTATTCCTCCAATAGGCATGTGGGGCCTTACGTATAGTATGTAGTCCCTTTGTCATGTTTGCTGTGTTCTATAAAGCCTCCCGAGATACTATCTGAGTCGAGTGTACACCCTTAAAATCCAGTTATCAAAGGTTGCCCACCTGCGCATAGTATATCCAGGTAATTTGAGACTCGTTTTATAGTGAACCCCGTAATCCAGATACCACGGATGCCCTTAATAATCCAGACACTCTATAATAATCATGATAATGTACCACACAAAAAAACGTTCCGTTTATCCAGATGCCCTATGTGCCCTTATACCCAAGTGCAGAGAGGAGGAGGTGGCTTTAGGGTACACTATTAGAAAAAAGGGAGCTTCAGAGGGGTTCTTGGCTGTCCCGTATATGGTTTAAAGGTTCTTTGATTTTAAAGGCCCCCAAAAGGTTCTGTAGAGAACCTTTAGAGGTTCTAAAGACCAATGTTGCCCATATTTTGCCCACTTTGAACTTTAAAATGGTTCTTTTTAGAACCTTTTAAGGTGCTATAAAGGGTTTCATATACGGGACAGCCAAGAACCCCTGAAGCATCCTTTTTCTAAGAGTGTACGGACTGTCTGCTTTCACTCTGCCCCGTTACAATGTGCACGGTTTGCGCCACAAACGCGTACACTTTTTGTCTGCGTTATTACGTGTGCGCCGAACCGCGTTCGCCATGTTAAACGCCGTTGCGCAGCACAACATAGAAACGGTTGTTATGGTACCGCCAGTTTCTTTATCGTTAGCAAACTCCGCGTTCATCTATGTTACTAATGTGAAAGTGTCACTTTAAGATCTGTGTAAGAGTTTTTGTTTACATTTAGAAAATGTCGTGAAATATTTTTATTTGTCGGGCGTATAGTCCCGTAGAAATGCTTGTACTCATGCGATCTTTAAGAATAACAAACAGCCGCATATGGGCAATTCCAAGCAAATGTCAACCAAATAGCCAAAATTTCAAATGTGCATCCAAAGATTAATTCTATGCCTATAATGTAGGCAAGAGTCCAAAGTTCAGGAATTTTTAGTTTGTTTAGCGATACTATGGTTTTTGATGTATAAACTAGCTAATTAGCATAAATTTGCATATTTGCAGCTTACAAAATCAGTGAAAAGGCTTGTTTTTATTTATTCCATATCTTTTAGACACATAGGTATGATGTTTAAATAAATGTCAGGCACAATAGTAGTACTGATGGGAAAAGTTTTGATATAAATTTAATTTTGATCAACGGCCGATTAGCCTCGTTAATCCAGGTATTTAGTATGCATTGCATAATCTCATGTCATTCCGCAACGCAAAAGTACAATTTTTTAGGATAGCAAGAAAAAAAATGTACCCTATTTTCATTTAACTATTTTTTCTCTGCACACAATTGACATGCTTCACAATGATAAAAAAAAAATTGGAAAATTCTGTTAATTAATAGCCCTAACGAGCGTTGCGGAATGACGTGTTGCGGAATGACGGTGCGGAATGTCAAAGGTATTAATCCCTATATTTAGGCAATTTATTAAGCAAATTGTGATATTTTTGTGTACTTGGTATAAGATCATCCTTATTTATGATAATTCATTCAAATATGGACTCTAAACTTCTAAAAGTTTCAAAATTGATGAAACTCATAATTTGCTGAATTAGGCAACTTTGATGTGCAAGCTGTTGAATTCGGCAACTTTATCACAAAATCATGGCTACTTTACCTGTAAATGATGATTTCAATGTGAAAATAGTTGGGTTACTTGTATTCATGAATTTGTAACATATGAAATGCCACTGATTACTCTTTCTTTTATTTTTTATGCATATTAAAGCATAAAAACATGTTTTTTTGAGTTTTGCACACAAATTCACACTGTCATTCCGCAACGTCATTCCGCAACACCTACTTTTATTTTTTGATGACCTACTAGAGATCCTAGCTGATGATTAAGTTTTATGAAAATGCTTTTGTCAGTTAGCTAACACTTCAAACCTTCTAAAAAGTAACTTCAATAATGATACACTCTAAAAAGTTCACAGAGTTTTCACTTTGTGTAAACATGTAAAAAAAACACCAATCGTCTGCGTCATTCCGCAACGCAAATTTGCATATACAAATTAGGATACTTGGAAGCGCAGTCTAATTTTTTCCCTAGGTTTATTTTTTGAGTATCAATCGCTATTATCAAATAAAGTTGTAAAATGGGGAGTAACTACAAATCTCTGGGTTTTACACCCAAAAGAAAGTGGATTTTTGTGTGTAAATGTCATTCCGCAACGCGTGGAATTGCCCATATACAGAAATGTAGCTATATCCCTGAAGAAAATATTTTGGGTGAAGACCATATGTCATCACTCACTCCGAAAACCACATTTTTTGTCCGAACAGTAGCTACCCGAGTAAAAGAAATTCAACATTTCGGATTTTCACATGTGATCCTTTGAGCATGTCTGAAAACGGGAAAAAACGGGTATTGAACTATCTAATTAGCTCGTGTATTAGAGGCGCAATTACCACGCTTTTTCAGTTGAAGAGGGACGCGAGTGTAAAATTATATTGAACTATCTAATAAACCGAGGGACCGAAAATTAGTATATAGATTATAATACGCTACTCTCTGTCTGTTTGTCTGTTTGTCTGTGCGCGCTTTTTCGTCGCCTTCCCGGGGTCGGGCGGCGTTCAAACTCGGTGGGTGGGTGCAGCTCGGTCCCCGCAAGAGCAAGTTCGCATTCGCTAGAGCGTACTCTAGATAGTCTCTGAGGGTGTTTCTTAGCCATTTCAGACCTCATTAATTCTTATTTTATAAAATATAAGGCCCTAATTCCCAAAGGTGGCTTAACTTACATGTAAACCTGGCTTAACCTAAGCCTGGCTTAGTTAAGCCACCACCATGGCTTAACTTAAATTTCTCTTTCACAAAACCTAGCTTAACTAATCCAGGCTTAAAGTTAAGCCAGGCTTAAGTTAGGCCACTGTTTGGGCTCCTTTTGGGCTCCTATGCTTATAATGGGTCTAGTTGCTAAGTGATTGATCTGCACATGCTCAGAAGCACATCTATCGGGAAGCCCGAATACGAGTCGAGAGTGGTAAAAATAAAACGGCTTTGCTTTTCTTGGGTCGTCCGGGGTCAAAGGTCGTCTAAGGGTCGAATTTTCAAAGTTTGTCCGAGCGGGCTTTATGCATGCATTCTACAAACCACCAAACCCGAGAACCGGCAAACCCGGGTGACCGCCTAACCCGAGAACCGGCAAACCCGGGTGACTGCCTAGTTATTATTATTATTATGAGCATATTTTACCAAATCTATATCCTATTGCTTTTTGTCAGATATGCTCAAAATTGAATGAAGTGTTGATTTTAAATAATAAAATGACGACAAAGTCCATGTGTTCCAGACGGGACCTGTTTGTATGACTGGACGCGAAAATCAAGTAACAACGAGATATGAGGGACCAGCATTACAAAGGGGAAGACATCTGGCGAGGAGGGGACTAGAAATGTGATTTCATCACATCATTCCTATGTCTGGGATTCAAGTGACATACATACATTATTAAAGGTAATTGGTGTCAAGTACATATCAAATTGATAGGGGAATATCGGTGGTCGTGAGTCTTTATTAACCCTCTCGCAGGTGATTGGTAGGCAAGTATACCCTTAGCAGTTACAATTGCACTTCTCTGTTTAAAATAATATACAAAACAAACAATCTTTTGGAGATAGCAGTTATACAACTGCACGAAGTTGACAGAGTGCGGCAAATGCCTACAAGGTACACTGGCACTCATAAGTATTACCGCAGTGAATATATCCTAGAAATTCCATCTTCTATGAACAAACCATTGATGATTTTCAATAGCAATGACATTCTATGTCTGCATTATATAGTTCTTCTTCATAAATTCATGTTTGTTGTATGTTATGTTCATCAGATTTTCGACAAAACCCTATAAATTGAGACAAGTCTAAAACTACAGTGAAAACCCATAGACATTTGACTCATTATATATTCATGAGCTCATTATCGCCGTGTAAACGCCATGGGATATCCTTACTTGCGAAAATCATCTCCAACAAATCATTAGTTTTACATTATTTTATACAATCTCAGCACGTATAGTTATTATGCCAGGGACTTCCAATACTCATTAATACCTAGAACTCGGCTCATATTTTGAAAAGGTTACTGGATCTTCCAGAAAAGCTAATATTTCGAGACATAACTTTATTAAAGTTTTGGTTGTAGAAGGATAACTGTCGCGTACGCGGAACCAGCCAAATTCTTTTTAAAAAACTTGCAGCAGCAATTACAATGTTACATTTTGAATTGACTTGTTCAACTCTTTTGTTGGACTTGAATCGATCACCCTTTTAGAGCATTCTTTTATGAATGAGAGTTGACTGTTATAATGTGAAAGATAGAGATATCGCCCAATTAAACACATCTGACAATAAGTACGCGTTCGTCTAGTACGGTGGTGTATACATGTAATCTGTTGGGCTATGTTGCTTCACATAAATATGGCACAACTGAGAGACCGACTGACTGACCTTCGTAAAAATGTTACGGTTGCATGAATGCAAATCATTGTCGCGGTAATTTTAAAACCGGCTACATGTAGGCCTGTGTGCTGCCTCGCGTAAAATACAGACAATCTGCAAGGTTCTCTGTCGCATTTTCGAACACTGATTTTCAAACCAAAATATTTAAATTGTCTTTTAAATTTCAGGATTTTCTTGAAAATTCAAATTACCTCCTCATCAAATTACCATGTTTTAGGCATTTATAAGTACTGGGCATCCTTTATAGGATATTGCATTTGTGAATTTAGCAATTAATTGTTAAAGCACTGACTTCTTACAAAGAAGGTATAGGTTAGAGAGGATTTTCCCATAGCGTTACAATGGCGATAATGAGCTCATGAATATATAATGAGGCAAATGTCTATGGGATTTCACTGTGTAGCTTTAGACTGGTCTCAATTTATAGGGTTTAGTCGAAAATCTCATGAACACAACATACAACAAACATGAATTTATGAAGAACAACTATGTAATGCAGACATACACTGTTGTCACTAGTGAAAATAATCAATAGTTTGTTCATATAAGATGGAATTTCTAGGTATGTTCACTGCGGTAATACTTATGAGTGCCAGTGTATATACGATTAAGAACGTACATGAAACATATTTTCTAAGGTTTCGAATCTTGTGATGGATTTACTTCAAGGCACAATATTCACGTTATTATCCCGATAGTTTCCTTAACTGGGTACAGACCTCCATTTAAGTTTGGTACTTGCTAACCGTATCTTTCCCATTTGTACTTTTTCTTCCTGACTTAAAACCCATCCCCTTCATAGTTTAACATATTACATATTTTCAAATATAAAAATTAAGAACGACAGAATGACATAAATAGATAGTTATTGATCTACTCAGGACAAAGGACGCTTGGAAGATGATTTAGTGCTCTTTTCTTCATTGGCATTTAATTGTTGGAGCTATTCGATAAACGACAATAATGAAACATGGTAGCGTGATATATACTAAGTGTATTTCGTGACAGCATGCCTATTGCCGTTTATTATTTTGATATACAGGCTGTCCCAAAATGATTAGTACCCATGGATGCCAAAAGTTCAATTATTCTTTTCATCATCAAAATCAATGAAATTAGATCCCTTGTTTTTCTATCATATTTGATATACTGTACCCTTTCATTAAAATGTTGGATCATGAATATCGGACTTAGGTTATACTCCATTGTGTAAGACATGGTGATTTCACCTTTTTGGCAAAGTGCAAAAAAATGTGTGTGTAAACAGTTTATTTGAAAGAAACTAATAGTACATTCTATCTTTGGTTCCTTTCTATTTTAAACTGTTGTTGTATTATATGGTTGTTCAAATAATTAACAATCCTTCATTTTGATTCAATTTGAAGAGTAAAAATAGATCGTCACGCATGAGTGACCCCAAGCTTTGTTTCTATATGAGCTAGTTTTTAGGCTAAACTTGAGGGACATTTAAACAGGTAAAGACGTGGTCATGGGTAATTAGCAGTGGGTTAGGCTTCATTTCATACCGGGGATGCAATTTCTTACACACTTGGTAAAATTTATATAGTCCCTTACTGTTGAACCTCACCAAATCCATTCTCCAATGTGAAAATGAAATCTAAGCCACTACTAATTCACCAAATACCACCGTAGCTATTTAGAAGTCCCTAAACACTTGTCAAATAAAACAATGCATGGGGTCACTCAAGTGTGACGAACTTCTTTAACCTTTAAATTGAATTAAAGTGAAGAATTTTTAATGATTTGAACAACCATAACTAATAACAGTTACAACAGAAAGAAATACAAGATTATATTAGGAGACGAGAGATTATGAGTATACACGTGTTCCTTAAAACAAGTTGTAATAACACACACATTTTTTTAGCATTTTGTCAAAAAGGTGAAATCAACATGTCTTACATAATGGAGCGTATCTTAAGTTTGATAAATTCGATATTCATGATCTAAAGTTCTAATAAAAGGGTACAGTATGACGAAGATGATGTAAAAACAACGGACCTAATCCCATTGATTTTGATGATGAAAAAAATTAATTAACTTTGGGCATTTGTGGGTACTAATCATTTTGGGACAGCCTGTAAATTGCTCTATCCTCTATTGCTTAAATCATGGCAGGTAGCTGACATGCTTACACGTACATAAGTATTATAATCAATTACCCAGGAATACTTTATTAGTCTAGATAAATCTCTTGCTTGTCAGATAGTTGTAAAGGAAGATATAATACACAACGCATTGCAATTCACGCTGCATGTCACAACGAATCTCGTTTATTTTGTATACCACCAGATGAGAAGTCCTTTATACTCGCATATAATTAACATAATGTATTGTTACAAAATATTATTAGACTTGTATATAAACTGAGTGTCACACGCTGTTACCCATAACAACGAATATGTTCTATTCAGGCAATAGGCCTAACTAGAGCGCAACGATATGGAATCTGAAGATGCGCCTGTGACGATGTTGGCTTATCTGTTAAAAGCCAGCAAATGTCCATGTGCGATAAGCGCATGGAATTGAGCAAACGGAATAATTGATGCCGAAGCCTTGCGTACAGACCTTATGCGACCTTGAATGGTGATATTTATTGTAAGAGTCTTTTTATAAGATTTCTTACTTATACGAGTCAATAGTCCGTAAGATAATTGTTTATTATCTTGGAAATTAGGCACAAGCTTACGTGCACCCGGATAGATAGATAGATGTTTTATATATAACTTTGATATATTTATATTAATTAATTTATGTCATTTTGTTTGACACAAAGGATGATTCAACTCAAAACCTCCAATTTCAATTGGATTGATATTTTTGCTATACAAATTCTGCCACAAAAGTCACGAACACAGGGACTTTAAACATCCCCCCCTTTGTACTAGCAAACAATGGGAATCAGCCTAGAGCGGTGGGAAGGCCGAAAAAAAAGTTGTTGTTGATAATAACGATTCCTTAGAATTGACCTTTACGACCTTAACTTAGGTTTAGGAATTAACGCATTCCCGATAATTTAGTCATGATAGGGAGATGCCGCCTTCACACTCAGCGTAAGACTCGCTAACACACCTCACCGCCACCTTCCCGGCCGTCTGGACACGTTCAGATTGGGCTGATCAACAAAACCATCTGCAAGCTACCACTAACCCTGTATAGAAGATAAAAACAGAAAAGGGCAAGCAAAACAGAAAACAAAAGGAGAACAGGGGTTTGTAATCCCAACATGTTGCATATAGGGGAGATCATTACGGCCGATTGAAAGCCAAGAAATTTGGAGGACCACCTATGCCTTGTGTAGGGAATAATGGATGTGTAATATACTGCCAACGTACCGCCAACGTAGTACTGCCAACGTCCACAACACTTGATCGGATCGGATGCTGTTGAAGTAGCGGCCTCTATCCTAAAGCTCCACTCCACCGGAAATAGAATTATGGCCTTGATTATTTTCATTATTTATTTATTTATTTATTAAATAGTGATTCCAACAAATTAATCCGAGCCATGAAACGTTAGTGCTCAGATATTCAGCATAATTATTATACCGAGACCAATCCTGTGGGATAACCTTTTTTAATTATTTATTTCATTTTGATACCGCGTAAAACCAAAATCGACATTAGAAAGAAAAACCATGTATCGACATCGCCATATAGGTCAAAGCTATGACCAAAAACCCTACGAGATGTCCGCATCTCTCCTTCCATGTAATGACATTATCGATTTATGCATTACATTCCTGCGTGATACCGTCCAGCGACATGTTGCTGATGAGGCGGTTTAGTTCCAATGACATCAGCACTAGCTAGCGAATTCAAATAATCCCAGGTTGGGGTGTGCATTTTAATTCGTATAATTGGACATATAAATCTGTGTACAATTAAAATGGTCAATATACATTAGATAAATATTTTCCTACCATATAATGCATGGTTAATCCACATTTACAAAATGGTTCGAGATATTAGAACAATTTTGTATCTTGCCGTATAATGACATTATCGATTTATGCATTACATTCCTGCATTACATTCCCATATCAGCACTAGCGACATAGATACCCGGGCGCGAATTTCAAATAATCCCAGGTTGGGGTGTGCATTTTAAATTCGTTTAATTGGACATTATAATTCTGTGTACAATTAAAATGGTCAATATACATTAGATCATTATTTTCCTACCATAATAATGCATGGTTAATCCACATTTACAAAACGATTCGAGATATTAGAACAATTTTGTACAGCCTATCTCGCCGAATATCATAGAGGTTTGACCTGCGTGGCCATATTTTAATACTGATGTTGGTGACCACTGTGATTGGTACCAAATAGTCCGAGAATAACCGGTTCTCCCGTTTTATTTGAGGACACAGAGGGAGAACGCACTATCCCCCGCTGACACAGAGCCTAATGCCTATTATTCGCCAAACATGAACCGACCAAGATTTTTTTTAATTTTAATTTTTTAATCATAGACGAGCCTGCATACAATTGACGAAAAACTTTTATTGTATCATTGATTCCAGCACACGCAATCGAAACACTGACCAATTATAAACACAATTGCACTCCTAATCCCGATCCAAATCACGCCATACGCATAGATACAGACATCGTCATATCAACGCACCAACATAACCATAAACGCAGACAATAGCCATGCACAGTCATAGTTTCACATTATGCAGCTATATTAAAACATTATCAAAAACAGTCAATAATCGCCATCAATAAGCTGGGATATCTGGGCATTATTTTGTATTTATTTCTCGAACAATACCAACAAAGACAGCATTGTCAACGAATAGCAAACGCCTTATTGTTAAACAAGGACGCCGATTGTAAAACAAGGAAACAACCACAATGCCTCGCGGATTACCTATCTACTATCATGCATGAACGATATGACATTAACGTTGGATCTCCGTCGCAAGCCGAACACCAACTTGTTCCCACTATCACCCGCAATTATCCGGGGGTGAGGGGGGCGGGGGGGGGGGGGGTGGTGGGGGCGACTGAGCCACAGAGTAGACAAACACTTTGAGACCACACAAACACCTAATATACAATGGGAACACCAAGTGCAACCAAAAAAAACCACAAACAATCCAAAACTCACATGAACATGATATAACCATAACCACCTTCTGCGAAAACTCCTCAAATTACCACCGGAAACCGTTCCACCGCAATCATAATTGCAAACGACAGTCATGACATAACCCATAACTGATTATGAAATTAATCACGCATCCAATCGCCACCATATATTCGCCTCCAATCGCAACCATATATTCGCGAACATAGCGCCTATACCCACACGGAAACACAATCAAACGACGACCAAAAGAACACAAGAGGAATCACAGACAAATTACAAATTCAATATCGTACGCATATGCCATGCGCCTACGCGCTACGCGTACAAAACCGCGTAAGCACAAACTCGAACGTAATCTCAGTCAGACAATCGACTACAAAACATAAAACTTACCAACATACATTAAACAGTGTCATTTAATCACAAGCATGAACCACACAGATTTGATCCCAAACAAAATTGTAACCAACCGCATAAGCATACACATCGCAGCAGATATAGTCACACTCGCAAGCGCCCTCAATATATAAACATACCCAGCCGAAAATCCGACCTACACGTAACCATTTACCGGCTCATTCCAACAAATGTTTTTCACATAACCATAATTTTTGATGACAGTAGCAAACACAAATCACACCGGATAAGATAAATAGGAAATAAGATACAAGCAATATTGATTTAAATGCGTAAGCCCCGGGAGTAGGCCTGTATTCTGTATTTATTTTTCGAGATGTAGAGAGTTTGAAATTACTAATACTATATAACAGCTAAAATGCCCACTCATATTAAACTTCCAAGTGAGTATATACCGTATCGCATCGGTTGTGATCCTTTTATAAACAAGAAACATTTAGCCTCTACTGATGATTATCTAGTGTCAAGCTATTAAATGAATGTATCCATCAATAACCGGTTCAACAATATGGGAAAGTAGTTGCCGCATTAGAAAAAAAAAAATTAAACAAACGCCGTATCGATTTCCAATACCAGGATCAAACGCGTGGGGGCGCGTATACAGACATCACATACACCCGTATAGTAACTGTTGTATGCAATCGTCACAAAAACTTTATTATCAGTAGCGATACCATGACCAATAAACAGATATTGATGTTGTACAACAATACGATAAAGAACCGCGTATTTGTATGAAATCAAGAGTTATTATAAATTGAATGAATGAATGCGTGAAAATGGAGAGCAAGGCGTTACGTAACAAATACACATAGAACAATTGTGCACGCGTACGGGGGGCTTGGATGTGCCCAAACACAAAACCCAGATTACCGCATTGAAAAATTTGAATTAAATAGAGTCCGAGGTCAACATATTGTACTTCGGCTGCACTCCAACACGACTATAGTGTTTTCGTAGAATTAAATTATTTTTACTACGAGGAGCAGTGTTGCCCCACTAATCTGAAATATTGGCATTGAAATAGAGTTATAAAGTGAAACCATTTAACTGGGTATCAAGTATATTCTACAATGTTTAGCAGCGACTTAACTGATTTTATCGCCAATTATTATGTTAAGTTGTATGAAGAGGTATGGTAAATTAGCACTTTAACACGACTGGTATTTACGTAGATTTAAATCCTATTCATACGAGGAGCATTGTTGCCTCATTGATCTAAATTGTCAGAAATATAGAGCTACAAAGTGAACCCATTTACCTGAGCATCAAATATAAACTGCAAAGTGTATAAGCGACCTAACTGATTCGCCAGATATTATATTTTAAAGTTGTATGAAGAGGAATGATTAATTAACACAAACCGAAATTTTCAAAACTGTCAAATGTTATAGAAATTTGAAAGCGATATATTACCTATCCCGATCAAGAATCTTCAAAAGAGTATAACACGAGGAGTAATTTATTATTCTGAATTATTTGGGATTCACCAAAGAATCGAACCCAAACTAATCCTTGAAGCGTGACTACACGCTAATTTAAACTTGACAAAATAGCATACACAATCCTCACCTATATAACTGTATTCACCATACCATGTTCCCTCGCCGTAACAAACTGGCTCAATGTTAATGCATTTTCTCCGCTAGAGTTAACCAAAAAACGGCACAGACGTCTATACATGGAACACTGTTGAATTGTTCAAATGTTCACTTCAATTTCTCGCCATCGTGGCCAACCAACTAGCTGCGTCATATAGCCAAAATTCACCAACACGATTGTTCTAATGCTCACTTGAATCCTGCACCAACGACCAATAATCACATCGCCGCCAATCTAGTGCTGCGTCATATAGCCAAAATCCGCCTTCATCTGACTGTTGAAGATCGATGTTAAACATTCTGGCCTTGAGTTTTCCGCGATTATTTTTGTTATTCGACGGATCACCCGGGCAACGTTGGACCGGTTGTCTATAAAAACAGTATCGTCGCGGGGAGCGAATTTATTAACCGACTCACTCACTGTATAAATGTATTGCTGTACAATGTACATGTGCTATGCACTTTACTCCGTCAGGTATCAAATGTTGTTTACTGTAATAAAGATCGCCTCCGGGGAGCCGCTGACTCAACGATTCAAAGTTCCCGCTTAGTTTCACGGCCACTGGCGTTTACGGGCCATGGCAATTTCGCATCGGCGACCATCCGTGCTTATAGACTTGTAGGGCACGAGATTAACAAAAATAACATTTTTTGTCGGAAAGAGCCTCCATTTGCTAGCGTTGATAAGCTTATTAATTTTTCTCAGTTGAAACACTAAATAAGTGCTTTATACCTTGACCGAACAATCATGATCAAGCCAGGCGTTGCATGTAGTAGTTCACTGATACGCAAACAATACGGCCGAAATACACGCATAGCTAAATTCATGTCCGGAGAGCCAAATTCCGACTTCTGTATTCGTTGAAATTCCGACTTCTGTATTCGTTGTGAATACATAGGACCAGCCAACAATGCACGAAACCACGCGCACTCAAAATGCAACAGAGAACAAAGACAATCTCGCGACTAGCGACCAACAAGCATCTTTAAGAGTCAAGTACTTGACAACAAAAGGGTGTTTTACAACTTCCTGAAGCAAAGTTGGTTTTAATCATACGAGATGATGAAAACGTCATTATTTCGATGACAAAAGGTGTTTACTTCGTCAAATTCAATAGCAGCAATCCACCAACGGTTGTTTTTACGGCTCATTGGATAAAGGTGCCATTAGCGATTCTGGTTTGAATACACCGACATCGACAATTTGGTGCCAATTTCTTGCATTTGATTTACATTAGCAAATTCCATTATTTATATATTGTTCTTTCCATTATATATTGTTCTTTCCGTGACTTATTGGATAACGGAAATGCCTCAATATGACATTTAGTACTACATGTATAATACAATTAATTCATACCAATGACCTTCTGTTCTGTACAGCAATAGAACTATATAATTCATTCTGTGCAGGTCTCAAGTTTCTATTAAATTGTTTATTAACCCAGTATTCATCTTCTGTGAATGACTGAAATAGTGATTTCTAAATCGTTATTAACCCCCGTCTACAACAATAGTACAACACAACTGTTAAAACTAAACAACAGCTTCTTTCCAAGTCTACAGGGTGACCCAGAAAATGTTGAACCCAAAAAGCACAAAATGCAATAAATTTGTTTACCATTAAAATAACAAAATATTGCATAACTCGTTCACCAGCTATGTGCACCATACATTTAACTTTCTGAAACATTTTAAATCATAAAAATAGGCCACACGAAACTTAAAATACGTGTAATTTTGTAAGAAGTGTTGTTTTGTAGTGTAAGTGAAGTGCAAAAAAAAAATGGTTTCATGCTACATGAGCAGAACAAGTGCCTGTTTGAAACCATTTCTTTCCGATTTGTTTTTACTTTCATCGGGATCTTTTGTTGTGACTGTAATGTAAATCAATATTATAATCATATAAGAGACTTTGAAAACAAAAACTTAAGTCCCCTTGACTTCATTCGAAAATGTTAATTTGATAACAGATCAAAAGAAAAGATTACTTAACTTAGAACAGAATTTTAATTCAAAACTTAAAAGTTTCATATCTGAACCAAGTTACAATTTGTTCACTTTTACAAAAGGGCGAAAACACCCCTGTCACACAATCAAGTGTATCTTTAGTTTGATAAGGCCAATTTACATGATCTAAAGTTCTCCAGAAAGCTTAATAAATTGTTAACATAACTGTTGAAAACAGAATGCCATATTTATTTATTTTCATTTTTAATTAAAAAAATTAAATTTGTGATTTTTGGGTTCAACATTTTCTGGGTCACCCTGTATTTATCTTCAAACTAAATAGCATTGTTGTAATATGTTCTAATATCAAAATGGGTAGCATACATCCCGAAGTGTTGTTGCATTCTACCTACTGCCGGCTTTGGTTCAAGGTTTGATGCAATCATCAAAATAGGTAGCACATTAATTTACACTAAACACGCATCTTTTGTGAAGGCCTCAAATGGGAATGTCTAGATCGTACCCCAGTATTCAACAATAGATTAACACAACTATACTAAAAAAACATTGGCTTCTTAAATTTCCAATTCTATTTGTCTTCAAACTGATTGTAAATGTGTTATAATGTCAAAAATGGGTAGCACACATCAGGAAGTGTTGTTGCATTTATCCAAATGGGTTGCAAAATATATCATGTACTAAACATACATCTTCAGTGAAAGGCTGAAATTGCAATTTCTTAATCTTTATTATCACCAGTCTTCAACAATAGATTAACATCAGTTAAAACTAAAACAACAGGTTAATTCTTGCTGTAATTATTTTCTAAATATCAAAAGGGGTAGCTCACATAGGAAATGTTGTTGCCCTCTATAGCCGGCTTCAGTACCATGTCGGCACATTAAATCATATCAAACACACATTTAGTATACAAAAACATAAACCAACTGTTAATACTAAACAATAGCTGCGCTTCTTTCCAAACATATGTGTCTTCAAACTTATAACGATTATGATTATGTCTTATATCATAATGGGTAACACATATCACAGAGTGTTGTCGCACTCTACCGCCAGATTCCGAATAGGTACATGTAGCACTTAGTATAACCTGAAATACATGGCACAATATGTGGTGGTCCATTTCTTGATTTGCTCCTTTCAACATACCACCAACAAACTACGGTATTACTTTTCAAACTATATCACAAACAAATGCTTGACTTTCATTTCGCACGACAGCGATTTGATTGCTTAGCTGTCATGGTTAGATAGGTAATTTCTTTAGTAAATTGACAACAATGTGTGGTATCACAACCTATTGCATTTTGCATAAAAGAAAATTTGATAATAGAGAAAACTATCCAAGTCTATTTTTGATCGCGTGAGAAGCAAAGTCGTAGTTGGTTCATAAATCACACCTAATCATAAATAGAGGCAATTTACTTTGTCACTAGCATTTGCTAAACTGTGAAAAATCAGTATTTTGTGCTGACTTTGCTGTTCTAAACACGATCAAGGGCCACAAACATTTCTATTAATACCTTGTAAGTGTCTATGCCCGTGAACATGTATAAACCAACCCTTTCTATGCGTAACCAAGGGTAATCTTAGTTGTTTCATATTCAAGCGAAGTATACAACTTACTATTACTTGTAACTGTTCTCATTCATGTCGTTGGACAATTTAATTCAATATTGTAGTCAAAATAAGGCCAACATTTTTTTTTTTTTTGGTTGCCCTTTCCCGACCGACTGTAAATATTGAAAAATCTCCGTCGCGTTTTTTTTTTTTTCAAAAAAAGAAGAAAAAAATGAATAATAATGCTTACGAGAGGGTGAATTACGGTTGCTGTTCATTTAAAATGTATTGCAGACACATTCTTAGGCCATACATATTTTATTCCTCTCTAGGAGCTTCTAGGCTGATGCTAAAAGAGCAGGTACACAACAATCGTAAACATAACATTTCAATGATTTCACCTCACATGTTTCGCTCGGGCAATTTTAATAAAACACCATTATTTTTATGCACTACTGTACATGTACATCACGTTTATAGATATCTGATTTGTCTGAGTGTGAATTGTTTGTGTAAGAAATGATTGGTAATGTATCCAAAAATCATGTAAAATCCCTTTCATCTTCCATTTTACATTTGTAAAAACACTTATATTTCGAAATAAAAACATATCTAATTCACTTGAAAGTGTATTTTTGGCATTCTTTGACATCTAAAAAGGTTTTTTTTTTTTTTAATTTAAAATTTTTAAAAAAATCGACCTACCGACCCAAAAAAAAATTGAGGTGAAAGGGCAACCAAACAAATTTTTTTTTGTTGTTGGCCTAATCATGTTCACGATTTATTAATAATAATGTAATAATAAATCAAATGCGGATAAGGCCAACAGTTAATGTGGGAAAGAAAACCATAATTAATACTTCCAATTTTTAAAATGTGTTAACGGTCAAAATGTTCAACGGATGTACTGATTTGGTGTTAACATGCGATTCATGTTAAACCAGTGAGAAATAGCTTGAATAAAGAAAACGTAAGTATGAAATAGTTTGAATACTACGTTGTTAAAATTACTTAAAGATTAATTGGTTTAGTACACCCCACCCCTAGGCCAACACCCCACCCCATGCATCCACGTCACCATCTCCCCTTCCCCACCACAAATCCTCTCCCCTTCCCATCCTCATTCGCTACTTCAAACCCTTGCCCTCCACCACAACCCCTCCCAACCACTAACACAAACACCCTCCCCATCACTAACCCTCTCACATGGTATCGTTGCGCCACCCATCACTACAAACACTTTTTTACAATAGACAAAACTTTAGCTTGATGCTGAATGGATGTCTCTGACACACCCCCTTGTATTTCATTGGCCACAAATACTCATTTAGGCTAGTGGATCCCCCAGATATCCGTAGTGCTTGGAGGTATCAAGCCTCTCAGTCTCAGTCTTAAACCCCGAAATCACAAAATGTTCTTCATCTCTTCAACAAGCATCATAATTTGCTTTTTAAAATTAATTTACTTTAGAATTCAAGAAGAACATTAAAAATTACCATTATTGTTGTTTCTACTCACAAAAACACAGCAAAACTTGATTAATTTAAAACAATACCATCGCTATTTATTGAACCTTTCTTAAAGGTATATTATGTGATCTTTCCAGGGAACGCCCTCAACATCGAAAAAAAAATTGAAAGAAGATTTTCTTGCAGATTTACATTTCTGATCATAAATCGTACATACATTTCAAGTTACAGGGCGATACGATTCTTAATTACTTCAAAATCATGATTTTAGAGTGAAAATAAACTGTCGGATAACTCCGACAGTTTATATTTTTACTCTAAGTTCACTCTAAAACCATGATTTTGAGGTAATTAGGAATCGTATCGCTCTGTAACTTGGAATGTATGTATGATTTATGATCAGAAATGTAAATCTGCAAGAAAATCTACTTTCTAAAAAAAATAATGAATAGAGGGCGCTATCTGGAAAAGATCACATAATATGCCTTTAAAAACGCCCTCTATGCCCTCTTCTTTTTTTCCTCGTAAAACACACCCAAATCATGTAACAATCCCTAACTACAAGAGATATTGAACAATATGTTTTCTCACCTGCTCCAAACTCTACCCAAACACTCACCAAAGAAACAGGAAAACCCCAAAACTGCTAATTAATTGCAATGCATGATGGGACTATGACAATATATACATCGTAACTGTGACGTAAAATAGCTGACCTGTGTTTTTGTTTCGTATTATTCCCATAATGTAATTTACCAATTCACAATTACCACTATTCTTCATAACAAACGTCGGCAATCACTAACTGCACACTTCGACTTGTGAATAGTTTTACATCATTTTCACACACTGAAAATATTGAATTCCATCACCATATCTAGAATCACCTTAATAAATGCATTGAAATAAGTATAAACATGCGAAGCTAATTTCAACCTCAAAATACATCTTTCATATTAAATAGTTTGTCTTAGGGAGTGTTCAGAAATACTTTGGTGGGTGGGGGGGGGGGGGGGAGGGCTGGGCAAAATAAGGGCCAAAAAAGTTGAAGTTGCCCAAAGGGGGGGACCAAAAAGTTGTTGGTACATAGGCCTGAAGGTGGGGGGTCAAAAAAGATTGGCCAAATGGATAGTATAAGGCCTGGGTGGACAAAAAAATATTGCGTGCTGCCCACGCTTTAGTTTAGAATCATTGTTCAGTTTAAAAAAGGCAAGAGGTGTAGAGAGACAATTTGAGTAGCAAACAAATAAATCCCACTACACACAAATATTTTTGTGAACTTTTATTTTAGAAACATTAACAATTTAAAGAGTGAAGAGGACATTTTCATTTTGGGGTGTAAAATGAAACTTTTGATCATGGTAAGGTACAAGCAACGTCCGAACCGACCACTGCAAATTGTGCGACAAAATGAAAGTTTCCACAATTTCAACAAAGTATTGTTGAAAAAGGTGGTCATTAACGAGAAAAACACAATTTTTTGCGTGCTACACACGTTTTCATGTTTTTGAATGCATTTTGTACAGCAATTTTTGCGCGTTACGCGCGAATCTTTGTGCAAATTAAACTTTCCACAATTTCAATAAAGTACTGTTGAAAAAGGTGGTCATTAACAAGATCAACAAAAATTCTGCGCGCTACGCATGCATTTTCATGCAACCTTTATTTTTCAAGCAAAAAGAGGCATTCATGGTGAGTGAATCTGAAATGTTTAAATTGTGGGATGGTCCGGACCGCCAGCGTCGTAAAAAGAAGCCAACTTTGTGTACATGAAATAGTAAGGGGGCGGGGGTCAATAAAAAAAATTAAATTGTTAATTAAGGGGGGTCAAAAAAGTTTTGCAATTTGTAAAGGGGGGTTCAAAAAAGTTTCGACACCGACAAAGTTCAGTTGTCCACCCCCCCCCCACCCAAAGTATTTCTGAACACTCCCTTAAATCATACATAAATATAAAATTACAATCATATCCGCCCACCTTTGGCGGTAATCAAGGGAAGTAAAGCAGTCGCGACTTGATCACATGGCGACCTACACCAAGTCGTGATTTTTCACAAATCGCAATTATTCGCTAACTTTTCTGAGCAAAAGTTGCCAGGAATTTGCTTCTTTACACTTCACAAAATGTTAAAAATGTTGCTGTTTCAGCGGGCATGTTAAGTTTACTTACATTGAAGGCTTCAAAGTTGTAGATTATACGCTTTGCAGAAAAAGTGCCAAAAATGAGATTTTTGAGATAAAAAACATTTTTTTGAAACTTTTTGGTCAATATTTTCAAAACAAACAAATTTGAAGCAAAAAAAAAAAAAAGCTCCTAGATAATTGACTTTAGATGATTTTGGTGAAATTTTGGATTTTTTAATCAAAAACTGATATGGTTAGGTTGTCTGAAAATTGTTGGCACCAATAAGGTGATTTTTGGAAATGTAAAAATCACTAATGTTAGTAAAATTTGATACCAAAAATGGATTCTCTGACTCATTTCATTACAAAAAATGTATACTTTTATGTACATCACATTTATAATCTAAAAGTTACAGTGCTTGATAAATTTGGCGCCAAACAGGGTTGACACCAGCCTTAAATCATTTTATGTGCACAGAGAAATGATGTCACCAATGTTGGTGCTCAAAAGGTTAAATGTCACTTAATTACGCTGATTTGACTTTTTGGAATGACTCGAACGTAAAATAGTGTCGTCATATATTTTAAAAATCAGGAAAATATGTAACGGGTGAGCTTGGTCTTAAATTGAAAAGGAGATATTTCTCTACTTGTTTATTTAATTTCTTCAAGTTAGTTTCTACTTTTCAATTCACTAGGACTTGCTTGCTAAAAAGTTGTATTTTTGTGTGGTGGCTAAATAGCGAATGTCTTAAGGGGACTGTACACCTTCAGCATAGCCTCCGTAAAACTGCCGTAACTTCTTCATTATTCATTAAATATAGTATGCTGTATACATTTTTTTGCAGAAAAGAGTTCAATGAATCCAACCATGAAAATGAAATTGCCTATTTTGGAGAAAATGATAAAAAACATGTTTTTTTACCCATTTTAGGTTCTGCAAAGATAACTCAAAATATATTTGTCAAATTTTGTCATACTAGTTTTATACAATTCCCTAGGAATCGGTTTGTTTGTTTTTGAAAATCTTTATTATTTTTGGCACTTTTTGGTCGATAATTCAAAAAATAATAAAGATTTTTCAACAAAAAAACAAAAAACAATTCCTAAGGAATTGTATTAAGAATATAATAAAACTAGTATGACAAAATTTGACAAATATATCTTGAGTTATCTTTGCAGAACCTAAAGTGGGTCAAAAAACATGTTTTTTATTATCTTCTCCAAAAATGGACAATTTCATTATCTTGGTTGGATTCATTGAACCCTTTTCTGCAAAAAAGTGTATACTTTTAGGCCTATATATACACAAAGAATTAAGTTAAGCACCCCCCCCCCCCCGTTTTTTTACAACCTCGCACATTACAAGTTTGTTGTCGTCAAAACAGTGTAGTATACCCATGATATTGCTATATTTTCTGGAGAAGTGATATTATGGTCACATAAAAACATAACAATCATGCCGTTTTCAATATTTTATTCTGAATAATTTAAGGTGACATTTTTTGGGAATTTTAGGCATATTTTCACCTCAATTTAAGTATGGAGCTATAGGTCCATCACGGACAGTGTGGATGACGTTTATGTTTTCTAACGTACAGTCATTGTTCTGAGAAGACCTCTAGCGATCTTTGCGTCAATAACGTGTGTAGGACCCACGTGATCGGATCACTGACTCAACCCTACGACCTACGACCACGTGGATGATAACACGAGCGATGGGCGTCACAGATGAGTGCACTCATCTGCATTTCATCAATGGATAATTGCTAATGTCATACCAATCATTATTATTTGATCTCACATACCTTAGAATATATGCCAATGTATACATATATTAGGGGGTGCTTAACTTAATTCTTTGTGTATAGATTAAATGAATCATGAAGAAGTTACGGCAGTAACGCTACAAGTTAGTGTAGGCATATTATTTGATCTTTTCCAAGTAGCGCCCTCTATCATTGATTTTTACTATGAAAGCAGATTTTCACTTTTGATCATAAATCATAAAGATCTTCTATTAAGTTATAAATCAATCCTTTCCTAATTACTTCAAAATCATGGTTTGAAATTGAAAAATGATTGTACCGAGTGGTACAATCTATTTGTCAAATTTTACTCTAAATTCACTCCTAAAACCATGATTTTGAGGTTATTAGGAATCGTATCACCCTGCAACTTGGAATATATTTATGATTTATGATCAGAAAAGTAAATCTGCAAGAAAATCTGCTTCCAATTTTTTTTCGAGGATTGAGGGCATCCCCTATAGTCGTCGTCAGAATACTTCGGCACTTTTTTCTGTGACAACAGCGTACAGCGTAAACACGGAAGTGCGTTGTAGAACAGCGTCGGAACAGCGTTATCTTTGAGCAGTTCGACGCGTCGCGGCCTCTGTAATCCGATTGGCCGCGACCGTATCTATGGGTCATGAATGTCCCCGCCCACACGCTCAATTAACTAGACGCGTGCGTTGGCGGTTTTTAAAAAGTGCCGAAGTATTCTGACGACGACTATAGTACAACAAATCATACTTAGTGATATTTGTCATCAGTTGGTATTATATCATCATAGGGTATTTTGCATGTTTCACTATCTGTCCCCATCTTAAAGGGGCGTGTACATCTCAAGTGTTTGTCCTGGACAAAAATCACATGACTCCCTATGTATCTGAGTCTCCGGATTCCCATGTAATAATACCCATGGTGCAATAGATTTGCCGCGAATTTTAATCGACAAAAGGTAATGTTGAAATTATTGTACGAACGAACTGTGTCTAGAATAGTTTCAAAAAGAAGTGCAATGCATAATAATGAAATCAGAATTACAATCTCCTTCAGCATATAATCAACTTTTGGGCGATAACCTTTGATAAAAACGCACAACAATCGAAATATAAAGCATTTTACCCTCCGATTTCAGTGATATTTGTATTTTAAACTCTATCTAATGCAAACTGTTTTATGCATAGTTTTCATTAGCTCAAATGGTAGAGCGCTGGCTTCACAATCATGAGGTCAGTGGTTCGAATCTTGTAAATGTCTTTTTCTTTTTGTTATTACACCTTTTTTTTGTTTAATAACAGGATTTTCCCCATAACTAAATGTTCTAGGGACTCCCCTGTCGAAGCCTGCTTACCGTAGTTCGATGTTTTGATCTGACTAATTTGCATCTTTCCCGGAGATGCGGGCATTCCAAACTGAAGTATTTCTAATATTTCAAACTAGAAACACGGGTCGCCACGACGTGACGTCACCCTATGTCACGCGCCAGCCCGTCACCCAAATTTCGCTTGGACTACCTCGAAATAATCCAAACTACTTCTGCTTTTTATCGCAGGGGGCACGGGCGGCCGGGCGATCAAAACATCGAACTACGGTAAGCAGGCTTCGACAGGGGAGTCCCTAGAACATTTAGTTCTGGGGAAGACTCCCCTGTCGAACTGCTTATCCGGTTCGATGTTTTGATCTGACTAATTTGCATCAACCCAGTTTAGCACAGAACCTGGAGGAGGTGCGAAAAAAAGCCAAACACCGCGTATATTATTTATTAATTTAAAGGATCAGATCTTGAAAGGCTCACATCTTAATTACTGATGTCAGAACCAGAAAATCGAACCACGGTAAGCTTAGCTTCAGTCTAGCGTTTTTACTCAAAACCCGAGAAGCCTAGCTTAAACCTATAAATAAATAACTGATAGACCAACTAACCTATTTTCTTGGATTTCTGCCCGCAACTGGTCCGGCTAGAACCTTGAGGGCGAATTGTCCCCTGAGCGAGTTTCCGCTAATGCTCCTGTAATAGGCAGCGGAAAAGGTCGAGGTGGCTTTCCAAGAAACGGCCTCACAAACTTCTTTCACGGATAACCCCCGGTGGTAAGCCCATGAAGAAGCAATACTACGTGTAGAGTGTGCCGTAACACGCTCGTCATTAATTATAGCATTAGAGTCCTTGACTACCTGAACCAGCCAGCGAGCTATAGTACTTTTCGCTGCGGGCTTATGTGGCTCGGAGTGCGTCAAAAAAAGTTGATCATTGTTTTTACCTCGCACTCCGGACGTCCTATCTGAATAATACCTTAGACAGCGAACGGGGCACCATAACCTATCATCGTGCACAGATGAACTCGCACTGAGAGAGGGAAGGTAAAGGGTGGAGAACGAGTGTGAACTAGTCTCGTTCTTGGCCACAAAGCCAGGTACAAAAGACATCGTCACACCCGCGCGTGAAAGAGACATTGATGAAAATGACAATGCATGAAGTTCAGAAGACCTTTGCGCAGAGGCAAGGGCCACGAGAATAACAGTCTTAAGAGTAATATTTTTGAGGGTCGCTTTCGCCATAGGCTCAAAAGGCGGACCCTTAATGTACTCGAGAACAGTGTTAAGTTCCCAGGCAGGTACGATCTTCCTGACTGGTGGTCTCTCGTTGAACATCCCCTTCAGTAGAAGACTGATCTCACCGCCGTCATTGACAGTGGATCCGTCCTCAAAACCTACGTGGACTGACATGATCGCGGACTTATAATTCCGGACAGTAGCTGCCTGGAGTCCTGAATCAAACCTCTCAGTTAAAAATAGCGACACGCTATTTACATCTGCTCGAGTGGGAGAGATATCTCTCTCATTACACCACTCAAAGTAGGGAGCCAAACGCTTAGAGTAAGTCTTGAGCGTTGATTGGCGTCGACCCGAGGCGACCAAGCCTGCAAACCTTCGAGAAAAGCCTTTCTCCTGGCATCGTTGCCGGATAATGGCCAAACAGTCAACCGTAGGTGCTCGTTTGGAAGGAATTCGCCGTGAACTCCCTGCCTGAGCAGGTCCTGAAGTGGAGGTAGCAACATGGGGCGACCCACAAGAAGATCTACCATTGGTCGAAACCACACGTGTTTCGGCCAGAAAGGGGCTATGAGCAGGACGTAACAGTCGTCTCTTGCCACCTTTTCTACCACTTTTGGAAGCAGCGAGATTGGGGGGAAGGCGTAAGCCGTCAGTCCCGTCCAATCCACTGATAGAGCGTCTGCGGCGTACGCCCCCGGATCGCGAGTCCGAGAGCAATACACCGGTAGCTGTTTGTTCTGGTGAGACGCAAACAGGTCGATCGCTGGGTGACAAAATCGTACAAAGATTGTCTGTGCTATCTGAGGTGCTAACGATATCTCCGTGGGGTCGGACGTTCGTCCCCTGGAGAGATCGTCTGCAAGGATGTTCGTGACACCCGCGATGTGAATCGCCCGCAGAGTGATCTGGTGATCTCGACACCATGAGAGGAGTCTCATGGTGTGGCAACATAGGGTGGGAGATCTTGTCCCGCCCTCCCTGTTCAGGTAAGCTACCACTGTCGAGTTGTCCGTCTGGACAAGGACATTGTGTCCCTGTAGATCGGATTCGAACCATAGGAGAGTCTTCTCCACTGCCCAAAGTTCGAGCAGATTGATGTGTACCTGAGCCTCTATGCTTGACCACCGGCCGAAGGCGCGGTTGTCTAGCCAATGGCCCCCCCAACCCGACAGAGACGCGTCTGTCGTGATGACACGACTCGTCGGTGGAGATGGAAAAACCATCCCCGTTGTCAGGTTGGCAGGTTGGTACCACCAGTGGAGTTCCTCTTTGATCAGGTCTGAGATAGGAACCATCCTGGACACTGAGTGCACGCTTGGCTTGTAGTGCGCCAGCAGGTGAATCTGAATTATCCTCATATGGAACCGACAAAGCGAGATCAGATCTACCATGCTGGCCATAAGGCCCAATACTTCGAGCCATGCTACCGCCGGCGCTACACTCGCTTCCGCTAGGATGCGAGCGCAAGCAGCCATGTTGTGTACTCGTGCCAGGGAAGGCATAACTCGACCCTTCGACAGATCTAGTCGTGCCCCGAGGTATATCGGAGACTGTGTCGGAACGAGATTGGATTTCTTGTAGTTCACTACAAAACCCAGTCGCGTTATCACCTGGATGACTAGCTGTATGTGGTGCGCTGTCTCTTCCCGAGACCTCGCGTACACCAGCCAATCGTCTAGGTACTGACAAATGTTGACGCCCCGGCGTCTCAAGTATGCTCCCACCTCTCTTACAACCCGGGTAAACACCCTGGGCGCTGTGGAGAGGCCGAAGGGCAGGCATGTAAACATGTACGCCTGGCCTTGTACTTGGAAACGCAACCATTTCTGGTCCTTGGGAGCGATCGGAACATGAAGGTAAGCATCCTTGAGGTCCAAGGACGCTGCCCAACAGCCTTTGATCGGGCAGCGGAGAACGGAGGCCAATGTTTCCATCCTGAAGCGCTGCGGTTTTATAAACCGGTTCAGCGGCTTCAGGTTGAGAATTGGTCTCCAGTCGCCTGTCTTCTTTGGTGCTAGGAAAAACGTAGACCAAAAACCCCCGTGAAACGGGGGGAAGACTGGGACTATAGCTCTCTTGTCCACTAGGGACGCTACCTCGTTCAAGAGGAGTGATCGAAGTACTCTGTCGGCAGGCAAGTGTGTTTGCCTGCGACGCGAGTGCGGTGGCGGGGTGAGAGTAAACTCGATCTTGTAACCCCGCTCTACCGTCTCCAGTAGCCAGTTGGACGGCGAAATGGTGATCCATTCCGCGCTGAACTGAAGCAAGCGCCCGCCCACCGGTGGATATTCCACCGGTGACACCACCGTCTGCAGAGGAGCTAAGAGCTCCCCGGACGAGTGGATGGCAGGCGCCGCGCCCTCAGGAAGAAGACTTCTTACCAGAGGTCTTCGGGCGTTTACTGCCCTTAGACGCTGCTGGACCAGAAGACTTCCCCCGGCCACTACGACGTCTCTTCCCAGAGGAAGGAGTCGAAGTGGCTGCGGGCAAGGCTACCGAAGGTACCGCACCAGAAGAACCTGAAGTGGATGGTTTCGTCGAAGATCTCCGTTTACCGGATTTCTTCGATTTCTTCCTCCTCTTCTGGCTCTTCAACGCCGCCTCCGTATCTACCAGTGACTTCTCATCTAGAACCTCTCTAGCTCGCTGTTCTACCAGCTCGCAGAAGCGGTTCCCGAAAAGAAATCCCTGAGTAGAGAGCTCGACCTTATTGAGCGAGTCAGCGAACTGCTGCCCATAGGTCGCGCTCAGGAGGGAGAGTGCGTTCGATTGGCGTAGAGAAGTCAGCCGGTGAGCCGCGGACATCGAAGACTGCAAGGATTTGTGAGAGAGATCTGACAACAGATACGCCTCACGAGCAATCTCCGACGCCGAGCCTGATCCCGAAGCAGTCAACCTCGTAAGGTGTTCCGCAACGGTAGAACTGAATGCTGAAAGTCTGATAGACGCCCGCAGGCGACTGTCAACCGACTTCAAACACTCCTCCCAGTAAGGGGAGTACGTTCCGTGATCATGAGCTTTTCCCTCAACTGGTAGGCGTTTTTGTATTTCTGGGTCCATGGTAGGCACCTTGAGATACGTGTTAAAGTCATCATCCGTCACTAGACAGCCTTTCTTGTAGGCCTTCTTAGACGGTGGCAACTTCGCCGCCTCCCAGACAGACGCCAAGTCTGCAGGAAGAGTCAGCGCTGGCTCAACTGATTCCGAGAGTAATGGACACGTAGCGCTAAAAACACTAGGTGTGACCGCTGGACGCCGCGACTCGTAGGCTATGCCTAAGTCCCGCGCAACGCGGGACAATATCGAGTGCGTGTCTAACGGAAAGCCATTAACTCTCTCCTCAGCTGGTAGCGGGGGAAGAGGCACCGACTCGTCGGAATCCGACTCATCATCCTCTGCCGACCCCTTTCCCTCGTCCGCAGAGTCAGACGAATCCGACTCGGATTCATCCTCACTCTCTGGACGGGCATCATCCGAACACAAATCCATATCCACCACGCCGGCAACCGGCACAGGGACTTGGATCGGTACTGATGAAGAGGGGGTACTCCCGCCGAGATCCGGGCGAACAGGGTTCACCGTAGGATTCCCAGCACTAACTACCGACGGTACCTGAGGATGCGGCACGTACTGCGCCTGAGAGGCGAGTTGCATGCCGGCTGGCTGTACAGACTGCCACGGGTAAACCATACCCGGCGGCTGTCCGTACTGCCAACCTCCTACACCGTACGGGTAAGCGGGAGGGCTAGCAGCCTGCGTAGGCAAAGGGTTGTACGACCCTTGCCATGCTGGTGCTTGCGCCCAAGGTTGATATGCTTGGTACTGGGCCCAGGGCCCTGCACTCGGCATACAGCCTGCCGCTGTGGCGTAGCCACTCACACCCCCCCCCCCCCCCCCCCCCCCCCCTTGCTGCAACAAAGCCTGTTGCTGCATAGGAGGATTGGAGTAGAACGCATGGGTATTATCCGCAGCCACCGAAGCAGTTGGAATAGTACTCATCGTGGGGTAAGCTAGTCCTAATCCTCGATCACCGTGACCGGGAGGATAATGACTGGCCAATCCACTAGACATAATACCACCACTCGGCGTGGACGAGTGAGCACTCAATCCTGCCTGAATAGGGCGATTATGACTAATCTCTCCCTGGTTATCAACCGTGGCTAATCGTAAGCCGACAGGAAAACCGGGGGGCGGGGGTAGAACTCGGAGAGGTCTACTAGCGGAACAAACAACGACAGGCTCAGGGCCGCCCGCCATCGTTGTCACCACCGACTGGCTGGTAGGTGTACCCATACTACCCGAGGTAGCTAGGGCAACTCCCACCGCCAGCGAGCCAGTTACTAGTGCAGCGACGAACCCCATACTCTCACTGGCGTAAAGCGCCGTAGCTGCGGGCACCGATTCTCTCGGACCGCTGCTACTGGCACCCGGCGTGAAAGGTACTAACTCAGGGGTCGACATAACCCCCGAGCTTTCGCCTAGCTCGCCTGACGGAGTAGTGTACTTAACGGGGACCAGTCCCGCCTTTCCACCACTCACGCCGACCGTTTCTACATACCGATCAGGCCGAGCCTGATCGTTAGCCGAAACAGCCGTGGAAGCTCCTGTTACAGAACTTCCCTCCCCCGTGAGAAGGAGGCCGTCGGAACCGACGGACTTTCTACCTACAACATTAACAACACTAACACTACGGGTACGCAAACCCTTCGCAAAGCCCTTCTCCAAAGCATCGAAGTGCTCAGCAGTAAGGTCCTTACAAAAGGTGACACATTGATCTGCTCGTGAGCACGATCGGTGAGCAAGACATAATACATGTAAGTCCCAATCGGGGATAAGAACGTGACACTCAGTACATTGGTGCGACATGATCAATTATGATAACACAGAATGCTGTAGAAGTATAATGTAGATAGGTAAACAAACCAAGCTCTAAGCTGCGAAAAGTACTAAGCTGCTGGGCTGATTCAGTAATGTAGTAAGACGAATTTTAATCAATCTATTGATGTAGTGAATAAAGATATAAATTCAATCAAACACGTATATATAACACGGAATTATCAACCACTGAGGGGATTATCCGTGACTCAACTATAATATGTCACAGAGGGCTTACGTCCAAGCTGTAAGGAAACATAAAATAGGGTATACACGTTAATAACTACATTACACAGACTACATCGATTTATATAAAGATACATCACCAAGATCCATAAACGATATCGTCCGTCACAAATAATAATCCCAGCGATTCCAATACGAGTTCAATAAAGATCCAAAGCGTATCCGGACTTGCGGAAAATATTATTACTAAAAACAAAGAGCCGCCATATTGTATACGTCACAAGAAAAATGGCGGACTCCTCGGAAAATTTAGAATTTTACGTTCAGTTTTTAAATGAATTTTGGCACTATAACGGTCCGAAATGAAACCAAAACGATCCGATTTTTAGCGTATAAAATCCAGGAATAACCACCCACACGAATTATGCACGCCTCGTGACAAAATTCTCAACTCAAGATCCTATAAATCCAGTATAACGGGAGCGATTCACCAGACACGACTTTCGAGGTGTCCAAGCGAAATTTAGGTGACGGGCTGGCGCGTGACATAGGGTGACGTCACGTCGTGGCGACCCGTGTTTCTAGTTTGAAATATTAGAAATACTTCAGTTTGGAATGCCCGCATCTCCGGGAAAGATGCAAATTAGTCAGATCAAAACATCGAACCGGATAAGCAGTTCGACAGGGGAGTCGCTTATAATCGTTCGCTATATTTATTGAATGTTGAATAATACTTTTTTCATTTGCAATTTCACTATGATAAAGAATGTCCTGTAAATATAATTGTGTTGATTGAACCATATGAACTATGGAGTCCCTAGCACGTCTATAATGGACATGGTCTGCAAAGACCAATTGTTATGTAAATAAGAAGCCAGCCGGCTTATATCCTTGAATCGATTTTTTTAGTTCCTTCAACACAGATATTTGTAATTTGCTCCAATCTTCAAAAAAGAGAGTTGTATCTTCAAAAATACATTACGCAGTTCACGGCTTACGCGTCCTGGTATGGGCGACAGTATTTTGGCGTAGATTTGATACCGTGCTGAACTCATCATGCTCATCGCTGCAAGAGCGCAATTATAAAATGCTGTCCGCTGTCCTAAATCTCTCTCGTCTTGACTCCCGGTCCTGAGCACATCATAACCCAATATTTGTATTGTGCCACTACTGTGAGACTACAGGGCCGTAAGACACTTTTTTCAAAGGGGGGGCGTTTTCAACAAAAAAAATCACCGGAAGATTTTTGTGAGTCAATTATGCGCGTGTAGTGCGCGAAAATTTGCACCTATCGAATTTGCACCTATTTTGTGCACGGTCGAGGTACATGTTGGCTCTAAACAAGCTTGTAGCAAAGAATATTGCATTTTGGGAAGACAAATGCGCGCGAAATTTTTTCATCTGTGTACACATTTTCCGGGGAAGATTTTCAAAGGGGGGGATCGCTCCCCCCCCCCCCCCCCCCTTATTACGGGCCTGGACTAAATAAGTGGGTATGCCGACTATAGTTTTATGTCAAATCTCAACATAATTGAGGCTACCGACGTAACGGATGCGCCAAAAAGTTGCTCTATAAGTTGTAAAATAAGCTGAAACCATCTAAAAATGCTCATTTATTGTTTTGTTCATATAATTATACAAAGACCGTTTGAACCAATATATCTATCCATTAATATATCCATCTATCTATATATCTAAACACGTTCTTTTGATACCCTTTTAAACTTCAGTGAAATAATTCAACAAGTTAAAAAAAATATCTGAGGCCCCATGGCCATATGAGCTAAAATGTTTGATCGCATAACTTAAATAAGACACATTGATTCAACATGGTAAACACGTGCTGATAATTTTTCAGATTTCATTTTTTATATTCATGCGGCTTTTGCAAAAACAAATTGTCAACAAAACTTCAGTTTTATGCTAACATTAAATACATGAGACGTACTCCAAAGTGTTCAAAATCTTCAGTTGTATGCTAACACTAAATAAATGACACGTATTCAGAGAACATTTCAATGTCAAATGCGCAAATTGTCCAATTTCCAATTTGGTGCATTTATTCATATACAGGCTGTCCCAAAATGATATAGTAGGCTGCGCCTACCCATCGATGCCCATCATTAAAATCAATGAGATTCAGGTCCAGGTTTTTTCATCATCTTTGACATAACCATTTCATGCGTTAGCGCCCCCTACACAAAGTCGCCGGCGTATGCGTTGTGCGTGTAACCCAGCGTTGCCATATGCGCGTGTGCTAAAGAACGCAATTAATTCGAAGCAAGAAGTTGGTAAACAGCTCGATGGATTCGCCGATTTTATAAAGGGGGAAAGTTGTTGTACGTTTAGAGAATAAAACATAGTTCTTAGCTGTTTTGCTATAGACGATGGTCTTTAGTGTATAGGCTGTACCATATTTGGAGTCGTGTATGGTCGCCGCAGGCGTCAATACACCCCGACACAAATATGGTACAGCCTATACATTATAAGACCATCGTCTACAGCAAAACAGCTAAGAACTATGTTTTATTCTCATTCTAATATTTAGTTTATTAGTTATTAGTTATTTTGATCTTTTATCATAAAATAACGCAGTTTGTTAGATTTATTTTAAACAAACAACAACAAATTTCCCCCTTTATAAAATCGGCGAATCCAGCTGTTTTCCAACATCCTGCTTCAAATTAATCGCGTTATTTAGCACACACGCACCTGTCATCGCTGCGTTATACCCACAACGCATACGGCGGCGACTTTGTGTAGGGGACGCTAACGCGATGACGCCAGTGGCGTAGCTCAGGGGGGGGGGGGGGCAAATGCCCCCCCCCCCCCCCCTGACAGAAAAAAACAATTTGTGCCCCCGCCCCCAGCCCCTCTAAAAAAATAAAAAGGAGGAAAAAAATGAAAAATCGGAAAACAATGATAAAAGACCGAGATGGCGGGCGGTTATATATTGGTACTTTCAGCCCAAATAGTCCAAAAAAGGCAAAATAGTACATGTACTGTGCGATTTTTTTTGACCGTGCGAAATTGTTTGAACCTCATATATAATAATGTTGTTTGATTATTATTTTTGTTGTTAAAATAAATCTAACAAACTGATTAAAGACCAAAATAACCAATAATCTAAATATGAATGAGAATCAAACATAGTTCTTAGCTGTTTTGCTATATACGACTCCATGGTACAGACTTTACATTATAAGACCATCGTATATAGTGTTAGAACTATATGTTATTCTCTAAATACAAATCTGATGTTGGTTTGTATACAGGATGAGTCAAAATATTCAGGTCCCGTTTTTAGAAAATCACGACAAATACTTTTGTTAAAAATTAACCAATGTCTTCATTGCATATATGGGTACACTAGCTACTTCTTTATACTTGAATTTATACATGAAAGTGTTCCAAATATACCCCATTGTCCATTGTAGGCATTGTGAATACCAACACGCCATTGATTGACATTTCAAAATGCGTGAGTTAAACTTTTGCATTCATAGAGGTACCTTGGAAAAGTGCACATATCTCCCGTTTGAAATGACCAATTTGAATTAAATGAAATTCAAGTTATAGCTGACAATGCGTTCGGTGCATATTAATAAATTATATTATTTTTATGCATTTTAGCTGCTTTAAAATATCGGTTGGGCCCGCTGATACTAGGGGAGAGCCTTGCTTTTATTTTGAAATAGGATTGCGTACAAGTAGCGTATAGTCAGTGTCATAATGCTATGGTCAACTCCATTCTATGCGTGCGAACTTGTGTGCATTCGTATGTGCGTAAACCCAGAGGTGCGTAACGGGCACATTCAAAAAATGACCGCGCGTCAATCGTGATATCGTCACGCACGTTAGTTAGCACATTTCAGGCATCTGGACGCAGCTCCGTGAACAACGACGAAACATGCCCGTGTGAAATAGCTTGAATTTAGTAATATATCATTATACCATTATGACAGTGATTATAGACAGTGAAGCTAGCAGTTAGCATTTGCGCAAACGCGACACGCAACGCGATACGCAACGCGATACGCAACGCGATACGCAACGCGATACCACGGTATGATTACGCGGCAGTACGCGCAACGCACAATGTTGTTCAATTCTAGTGGCATTTATGAGCCAAATCTGAGAGGTGATTTGCTGTTTTTGGAGCAAATTGTTAACCAATTTCACTGGAATAAACTTTAACACACCGTTATTTCCTCGATATTGCATGCAAATTATGTGCCACTTTGATCAAAACTAACGGAGACATAAGGATAACAAACACACACACCCCCACACAGATTTATAGTAAGATGCTCGCAGCAGCAATGAACATGATGAGTTCAGCACTCAGTCAGTGGCGTACCCAGCTTTTGGAAACTGGGGTGGGGGGGATAGTTACGAAAGTCATGATGTACCGACAAAAAAATCGCAAAAATGACCCAATTTTCTTCTTCTCGTCAGTAGCTGAAATATTGAAAAGTGGGGGTAGCGATGGCATTGTCAACAATAGCTGAAAAAAATCGCCTGGTAGAAATCGCAAATCTACCCAGTCAGAAGTCAAGGCATGAAAATACCGTCTATGTTCGCCCCGGCCGCCAGTGAAGTGAGATTTCAAAAAAAAAACCCAAATAAAAATCGGATCATTTACAACTCGCGATTGTGAAGGATTGCCTCCATCAATTGTTGATCATCTTAGGCTTATTTTTAAGGGGAAGTCCTATTTATGTAAGATGTCATTTCCGATTTAATAAAAAACACGATTTTGTTACTATCTTTGAGTCGATAAAGATGCATTTTCAATGCGATCGTAAACATCGTATTTTTGATGATTTTTAGACGTCATAGCAAAAACTTTATGCACAAGAAATGTTCCTAACGTATTAAACTTGATCAAAAATATATTTATTTGTAATACATTTTTGGACAGGGGTCAGGGCCACGACTTTTATTCACCCACGGTAAAAATATACGCCATTTTCCAAACACACAGAGACTAAATCGTTTTTTCTAAAAAAAGGTATTCAGCAGGATTCGAACCGAGGAGGGGAGAATCTATTAGATTACTAGTCCATATTCGTAACCGCTCGGCCATAACTACTTACTGACGTGTCTATGTGTTCTCTATAATAATGAACTAGTGGTGAACTATTGAGTATTCGACGAAATGTAGCCAAATTGAACCCAGTTTCTAAATTGTATTTTAAATGTGAAAACGGTGTCGCTGCAAGCTAGGTTTGGATTCAATGTAAAGAGCAATAAATTGATGATCGTGGAAGGGTATTAATTTAAAGCTTTTAATGAGACAGGGGTCAGCGCCACGGGAAATATCCCCCTAGTCACATGACGTTGAACCACATTTAAATGCCTTAATGTTGTCATTGTATAAGGCTGACATTTTGGCATAAATTGAATTGCACGATATGGACATCCGCTTTTCAAGGGAAAAATAAATTCTCTTCGTATACAATAGACTCACTCAACGTTGGCATCTGACTGTACCGACGGAAGCTCAAGTTTACCGACGGGGATATTTCAGGGGGGGCACCGGCCCCTGGACCCCTGGGTTCGCCACTGAGCACGGTATCAAATCCACGCCAAAATACAGTCGCTCACACCAGGCCGTGAAAGCCGTGAACCGCGTAACGTATTTTTGAATGTACCACTCTCTTTTTTTAAAGTTTGGAGCAAATCAGCAAATACAAATATCGGTCGTATAGGAAATAAGAAAATCGATTCAAGGACATATTAGCCGATTGGCTTCTTATTTACATAACAATTGGCCTTTGCAAATCATGTTCATTGATAGACTAGCTAGGGTCTCCATACTTCAATTGAACGGAATAGTCAACACAATATATTTATAGGGTATTCTTTATCGCAGTGAAATTGCAAAAGAAGAAAAAAATATCATTCAACATTCAATAAATATTGCGAACGATATGCAATCCTGTCAATTTCTAAAAATAAAGTGTAAATAACAAACAGAAAAAAGTATATCAATCCTAGGATTCGAACCACTGACCTCATGATTATGAAGCCGGCGCTTTGCCGACTGAGCTAATGAAGACTACACATAGATATTTAGAAAATAAAATACATAAAGTTCAAAATACGAATATCACATGAATCGGGGCAAAAATGCGGGCTAAAATGCTTTATATTTCGATTGTTGTGCGTTTTTAACATAGGATTATCGCCCAAAAGTTGATTATATGCTGAAGGAGATTGTAATTCTGATTTCATTATAATGCATAACACTACTTTTCGAAACGATTCTAGACACCTTAGTATTTCGTTCGTACATAAAATGTTGGCCATTACGTTTTTTCGATTGGAATTCGGCGCGGCAAATCTCAGTATTGCACCATGGGTATTATTACATGGAAACACGGAGACTCAGATACGTAGGGAGTCATGTGATTTTTGTCCAGGACAAACACTTGAGATGTACACGCCCCTTTAAGGGCAGTGTCAACCCGGCACTTGTTTCAAAAATTGAATTTCACATTTCTCTATTATTTCATACTTTTATATGTATTCTATCATTACCATCATAAGTTACTAATCGGAAGCGATTATTTCCCGTTCTTTTGGGTGATTTAAAATTGTTATTTTGGTAAGTTTGAGTCAGGAAAAGGTGCATGGTTATTTGGCGGGAATTTAAGCGGAGTTCCGCGCTTTTCAAATGCTGCGACAGCTGTTCGATCATTGCGTCGCGCGCTGAATCTTCCCGTGCGTAATACTAGACGCGCCGCTAAATATCCGCGACGTAGACGCTAAAAACAAAAGAGCGCAAAACAATGTCTTAAAATGTAAACAAAGGCCAATCTTACTATCATTTAAATTTCAGTTTTCTTCCAATTTCTTCACATTGTGACAATATAAATTGAATCTGATAGTTTCTTTTGATTGTTCATAATAGTGTACTCGCCTTTTAGGTCACACGCCCTTGTATTCCATGAACATTTAGCTTTAAATGGCTGAAAATGTCAATATTTTTACTAAATCGATGTTTTCTAGAAGTTCAAATTTGAAGGAATTTTACGATTTTTCAGACAACATAAGTAATAAAATATCAAACTATCAGGTAAGCTTTTACTACCATTGTGTAGAGGACTTTCAGCGCTAGGAGGCAAATTTTTATTTTTTCGATTATGGATTTTAATCTCGAGATATGCATCCATTTCTAGCGAAATGTATGCAAAAAACACGACTTTTACACTTTTCCGATGTTTTTAGCAATATTTCCAAAACTAAGCCTTATTTTGGAAAAAGAAAAAATTGCCTCCTAGACAAAATTGTCTTGTTTGCAAAAATGTATATTAGAACAAATTACCATTTTTTTATTTTATAGTTATGCTGTCTGAAAAATTTGGGGTAAAAAAATAGCTTTTTGGTTCATTTCTGAAAATCTAGTTTATTTGGTATCACATTGATATCACCATCGGATTCCTTATCAAATTTCCTTTCTATAAATGTATACTTTTATGTACTTTTATTAAATATTCTCAAACTTAGAAGCAAAAGTTGATCATCAAAATAATAGGGTTGACACTTCCCTTAAGTATGACTCCTTCTAAACATGATTTTTGTGGTAATTTCTGTATCGCTTACCAGAACTCCAAAAAACACACTTCTTTGTGCTTGTTCTTATCTACTCTTTCTCATTTATCTTGCCATTCGTTTAACATTTTGTACAAATGCAATATTCCTTGAAATTTAAGGTGAAATTCTAAGCCAATTCACTAAACGGCACTAGCGATGTTTATCGAAATCGGCGCCATGTTTTATTAATAGACTCGTTTTAATACATTCATAAGTTCGTAAGTGATGTGCGTATATAGACGTTTGTTATTTTGTGATGGGGGACGAGACTAAATCTGGACCGCGTTGCCTAACTTTTGTGGGGTTCAGGGTTATAAAAAACCCTAATTTAAAAACCTAGCGCTACCCTTGAATGGGATACTCGCTAAATGTCTGAAAAAATTCTGCCATTGCGTTTACATGGCGGAGAATTATGATTAAATACGGAATAATTTAACATTTTCGTGTTTTAAAAAGTGGCTGAAAAGAAAGATGAGGACTTTATGAAGGTGTGTAGCTAGTATGAAAATCATTGGGAATGTTGTTTTGCTGTAATTACCCCCGCCAATCATTCGAGAGCCTCACCATTCACTTTGTACAGCAAATCAAATTGACAGTTTCTAGCAATACAATTTCACCATACGTTGGTAGGGGGGGGGAAACCACCAACGTATGGGTTTCCTGTAGTACAACAAATCATACTTAGTGATATTTGTCATCAGTTGGTATTATTCATCATAGGGTATTTTGCATGTTTCACTATCTGTCCCCATCCTAAGTACGACTCCTTCTAAATATGATTTTCGTGTTAATTTCTGTATCGCTTACCAGAGCTCAAAAACACACTTCTTTGTGCTTGTTCTTATCTACTCTTTCTCATCTATCTTGCCATTCGTTTAATATTTTGTACAAATGCAATATTCCCTTGAAATTTGAGGTGAAATTCTAAGCCAATTCACTTTAACGGCACTCGCGATGTTTATCGAAATCGGCGCCATGTTTTATTATAATAGACTCGTTTCAATACATTCGTAAGTTCGTAAAAAAAGTGATGTGCGTATAAGATGTTGGCGATGGGAATGAGACTAAATTCACCCCACCAATCATTCGAGATGCACTCCATTCACTTCATACAGCAAATGAAATTGACAGTTTCTCGCAATACAATTTCCCCATACGTCATTCCTAGCAGGTGGCCGAATTCCCCAGCCCTGGCAAATTTGCCAGTGCACTGGCAAATATGGCCGCTAAGTGGGCATATTCGCCAGTATTTACAGTTAATCCAAAAGTAGCGCTTCCACACAAAAAATGGCATATTCTACCTTTCATATATCAATTGTTTAACTCAATACCTAAATATTTCGTGTCGCTTCAAAAAAATTCTTGGTTGCGTTTTGCCAGAAAAATGATGAAATTTCAGTCATTTTGTGGCAAGTAGACATTTTTCCTGTATTTACAGTTAATCCAAAAGTAGCGCTCTCACACAAAATGGCATCTTCTATCCTTCCTATATCGATATCTGAACTCTATACCAAAATATTTAGTGTCGCTTGAAAAAAATTGGGTTGCATTTTACCAGAAAAATTATGCAATTTCAGTCATTTTTGGCCAAAATATTTGTAATGTTTGTAATATAATTTTCAAACTTTCATTGAAAGTGCTCTAACATTAACAAAACGGAAATCCTCAATACCTAAACATTTTGTGAAACGTCCAAAAAGTATTTTATGTTTTGTTGGAAAATTAATTAAATGTCAGTCATTTTGGGCCTCCAAAAATTAAGATATTTCATTGAAAGTTTATTTTAAACATTTGATAGAAATGGGACTTACATGTACAAAAAAAGCATGTTATTATGCTGTTACAACAGCAACAAATTCAAAACATAAATACTTGGATTCACTTGGATTTTGTAATATCAGAGAAAAATATAAAAGCCTCAAAGTGTATTCATGAATTTTACATGAACATATTGTCGTTTAGAATGAGGCTGGGCTGGTTGGCCTACCTTTTGCCCCTTCCTGCATTGCTCCTTAAGTTATGCCTAGGTGCTACACGCTTAGTTTTTGCCATGGTTTGAATACACTATCAGCTGAGTAACTAGTGTGGCTACAGGCTAGTCCTGTTATGACCCAGCTGATCAAGGCCACTAGCTATTATTGCATCATACAAACATACTAGTACATGTACAGATGACCACGCCTTTGATTCAAGAAAGGTATATAATTCAATGGACATTCATATGAACAATAGCAACTTTGAAATACAGGTGAACTGAACTAGTAAACAAGATACCTGGTAAAAGCTCATGCATTGAATTATAATTTGCATAATAAAAGCAACCATGCCAGGTGTATGGGATTAAGCAAGATTGCCCAATAGTTACACAAATGCCACATGGCCAGTCAGTTGGTAACCTGCCATCATACACTACACATCAATGCTCCAATCTGCACACACTGATCCAACATCTTCTACCATCACATTATTTTACTAGATTCAAATATAAAGCATCTCAGTATGGCTAATTTGGCTTCAAACATGATTGGTAGACATGGTCAAGGAATTCCAGCAGAGAAATGGGTGGGGTGCAGATTCTATTCCCCTCTCATTTTACTCTACCATCAAAAGGTATGTACACTACATGATGGTGACATAATGTTGGTTCATAACAAAAAGCTAAGGAAGACATTTTCTTGTAGCTAATAAAGACCAATTTGAACACAAAAAGAGCAATAATCCATTACATACATCAGCCACCACCAAACAAACATCCCCTCCACAAGTTATGAAATTAATCATATTAGAAGCTGTTTCCCTGCACCTAATATCCAGAAAATGATATCAATAAAAAGCAAAATACAATACCCCCCCCCCCCCCCCCCCCCCCCTGAGAAAAAACAACAACCTAGAATAAAATAAGGATTTTTGATTTTTCCCAGCACCCATTATCCAGAAAAAGACCCCCCCCCCCCCGGATAAAGACAATACCCCTACCCGATAAAAACAAACAGCCCACCCACGCCTGAACAAAAAGACAATCCCCACAGCCCACCCCAAGAAAAACGAAAGAAAAACAAAGAAAAAGAAACAACAAAAAGAAACAAACAAGCCAAGAAGCACAAGATTGTCCCCAAATCTACTAGAATACTCACAAGACCCCACCCCCATAACACTTAAGAGAGCGTGCCTGAGAAAACCAAATGGTGGGCGGAACATGAAGGTTGTCGGATTTTGCTCTTTTTTGGTTTAGTATATGTACTTGATGAAATATTCATGCTGACAAGGTTTGAAAATTCTGGCCCCTATAGCTTGGATTTTGTGCCCCATCAAGTTTTATCCCCTTTTAAGCCCCAAAATCTCCCAAAATTGCATATAATTGCCCATTTATGCATAATGTTCATACTTGTAATCTTGATGTCCATTGTCAAATTATTTTTAATTGAGTTAAAATTTTTTTTGTTTTTTTTTTTTTTTTTTATAATTTTTAAAATATTGTAAGTACATGGGTAACTCCTTCTTCTCACCAGGGGGGGGGGGGGGGGGGGTGGGGTCCCACTTAGGACCCCCCTCAAATATCTTGATGTTTTATGTAAAAATGGGGCTATCTTCAATCGCTTGCAGGAATTTATCCCAGCAGTGAATTAAAATAACCTGATTGTAGTCTCATAGCATGACACATTGGCTATCAAAAACTATTCAAACTTAGCTGGGGAAATGTGTCTGGATACTGAAAAACATAGTGTTTCTATATAGTAATTTTTAATATTTTCTAAAAACAAGAACACATATTAGTCGGGTATAAACAGGGGTTACAGTACACCCCCTTCCCCCAGGACTCCCCCAAACCAACTTTTTAAACTTACTTTCATGGTTCTAAAACATATTCAGAATGTTACCAAAAATAATTTTGCTATGCTAAGGGATTATTCAAGATGGCGTCCAAAAATGGCCGCCAGAACTGGTCAGATCTCATAAAATGACATATAGCAATCAAAATGTATGGTGAAAGTATAGTTTTAATAGTGGATGTATGCATAAGACCACTACACTCTCATATCCAGAACGTTTGCTTTGTTGACACACCTAAATCCAAGATGGTCGCCAAAATGGCCGCCAAAAAATGGTAAAATTTCATAAATTGGCATAATATATGAACCAACATGAAAGTTTTAACGATGGGGTGTATGTGTCAGACCACTAGTAACTCATGTCCAGTAATTTTCTTTGTATCATAGTTAAAAATTCAAAATGGCGCCCAAAATGGGTCCCATAATGACTAAACCAATTTGGAATTCAGTAAAATGGGATAATATCAACCAAAATGTATCATGAAAATATAGTTTTAATGATGTATGTATTAGACCACTAGTAACTCATATCCAATATTTTTTGATTTGTTAACATACTTAATAATCCAAAATGGCCACAAAATAGGTCCCATTAATGACTAAACCAATTTGGAATTCAGTAAAATGGGATAATATCAACCAAAATGTATCATGAAAATATAGTTTTAATGATGTATGTATTAGTCCCACTAGTAACTCATATCCAATATTTTTTGATTTGTTAACATACTTAATAATCCAAAATGGCCACAAAATAGGTCCCATAATGACTAAACCAATTTGGAATTCAGTAAAATGGGATAATATCAACCAAAATGTATCATGAAAATATAGTTTTAATGATGTATGTATTAGACCACTAGTAACTCATATCCAACTACTCATATCCAACGACTAATTGTCGGAATTCCATAAAATGGGATAATATAACCAACATGTATGATGAAATTATAGTTTTAACATTGGGATGTATGTATTACCACTAGTAACTCCTATCCAGTGTATTTGCATTGTAACAATGTACGTTAAATCCAAGATGGCCACCAAAATGGCCACTGTAAATGTAAATATAGTCTACATGAGTGTATGGTAATCCAAAATAGATTTGTGAGTGTATATTACATCAAATTCACCAACTAGTATGTTCTAAACTGATAAGGCCCACCTCTGTGACAATTCTGATTCTGTATCACTTTCCAAAATGGCTGCCAAAATGAATTATTTGATATTATATGACCTAAAACAATTGTTTTGTAAACTATGTAATACCAATACCCCCAAATCTAATGGGACAGCATTCACTAATATTGTCTACGATAAAGCCTAGTGGCCTAGTGGCTGTAGATCTGATCATACATGTTGATTCATATGCCAATTTATAGAATGTTAACATTTTTGGCAGCCATTTTAGCGGCCATCTTGGATTTAGGTGTGTTACCAAAGCAAAAGTTCTGGATATGAGTGTTCTACTGGTCTAAATACATACATTCCACTTTTATAAACTATACTTTTACAACACATTTTGATTGCCGTAATATGGCGGCCATTTTGGACGCCATCTTGAATAACCCCTTAACGTACCAAAATATATTTGGTAACATCCTGAATATGTTTTAGGACCATGACAGTAAGTCAAAAAGTTGGTTTGGGGAGTCCTGTGGGGTGGGTGGGGGTGTACGGTAATCCCATACCCGACTAATTTTCTTATTCATATTATCCAATAACTGGTGAACATGAGTCATGTAGATGATGATGCCTAACACATCATTCTTGGTCCCTCTGATATCAAGGCTGCTGTAGTTGTGCATGGTTTGCCAAAGATCAGTATACTATAAGTAGACCTAGCTGGTCCACACAAATTCTAAATATTGTTTGTGTGACATCTCATTCACCATCTTGTTATTAAAAGAATGTGGTAGCCCAACTAGTAGGCTATTGCCCCAAAGTTAAAACACATGTTACTAGAAGAAAATTAGATAGATTAAATCAAACTAGAAAGTGATGCATTTCCCATCTATCTATCTATGAGACTAACTTTTGCCCTAGTTATTTAATTGGGATAATGATGGGAATTGTGCCTCTACTATATAGAAACACTTTGTCCTATTGCATCTATAGATATACATTTATATCAAGGGTGATAAGTATATTCAATTGTCATAGTCCCTATAGTAGAATATCTATTATAGCACACACCACCCATGGATCAGTCATCCTCCCGTTTGGAAAAAAATACTTTAAAATAGAAACACCTTTTTTACCCTTAGGCAATTCCACATTTCCAGTATGATTGACACTAGGATCAATGTATTTAAAACTAATGATGTAAAAAACTGATTGATGTAGGCTATTTGTATTTGAACCTGACTTATTCTAAGCAAACTATTGTGTCTAATTTATATTACTATACAATCTAGAAACACTGATTGCTTCAAAAGACCGTTACCTTTGATTACAAAAACCTTTGCTTCAATTCTCTGATGTGGAGACTTTGGAATAAAGCTATCGCTGCTCAGAAGACAGCAATGTATGGTTTAAGTAACCTTTTAAAATCAAAACAACAATATCTTATTTCAAAACACTTCAAAAATATTTTCTGTCTAGAAACAATCATTTAGATACAAATATAAATATATTCTTAAAGTCTGTGACCTAATTGATTGAATTACATTCCTGTATTACAACAATTTCTCAATAAATCATATACCGTATATTCAATTGTTTAAAATGTCTAAAATGCCTTATAGAAACACTGCATTGGGTGTATCTAGAAACCATTTCCCAGAACAGATTTACGTTTTCTGAAGAGACAAGTGATTTAGCTATTCGGCTATGAAAGAAATTTTTCAATTCACTGCTGGGATAAAATCCTATTCACATTTAAAGATTGCCCCTTTTTCGTCACAATAATCAATGCCTCGTAGGGGGCACTTTTTTCTGTGACCCCCCTCGTAATTCAGAATGAGGTGAGTGATTTTTGGTTGAATCTACACAATACCAATGCTGTATATCAATGATATATAACTTGGATTCAAAAATCAGGTTGATGCAAAGAATCCCATTTTGTGCCTTTAGAAACAGAGACAATTTCAACGATTTTATATGATTTTATGGCTCAAAATGGGGCTAAAATGCCATGGGCAGAAAATCCAAGTCAGGGGGGTCAGAATTTTCAAACTTTGTCAACCTGAATCTTTCATCGACTGTACCCAGCAAACTATATATGAGCAATATTGGACAACCTTCATGTTCCTAGATTTTGTCATATCATCCTATTCTCTCAGGCATGCACTCTTAAAACAAGAAAAGAAAAGAAAAACATTGATAAATAAACAAGTAAATAAATGTTTAAAAAATAATTCACCAAACAGTAAATACATAAATAAATTAATGAATAAATAAATAAAGTTAATATAGACAAAACTAACAACAACAAAAAACTGAACAAGAAAACAACAATAAAATACCTTTTAAAAAAGCCATTAAACAACATAATCACACCCAAAACAAAAATATATCAACACAAAAACACCCAAAAAAACTAATCCACACTCATGACAATAAATATATCTAATTATTTACAGATAACAAACAATTTTTTTAGGAGGCGACCCGTCTCGATGAAGCCAATAAGAAATATGAACGGTATAAAAGAAAGGTAAAAGCATGGAACCTCTCCCAGAACCAAAACAAAGGACGAAAAAACGCGGGCATGAAAACAAGGCTGCTGATTGGCCCACTGAGTGGTAACCAAGGCACACAGACGCACACTGCAAAAGGGAAAGCCCAGACGGGTGTCTGCCCCGGTAAATAAATTGGTTTATGAAAGTAGGCCTGTCATAAACCTTAATAATTCTTCAAAAATCCCAAAAAGAAAGAAAAAGAAAGAAAAAGAGAGAGAGAACAAATAAAAGTTAGCCCATCACTATTTTAGGATATCCACAAACTTTTTTTTCTCAAAGCTGATTGGTTGTCCCTAACCCATGCATAACTGGTTGTCATGAAACCCAGCATATCATTGGCCACATACTCCCCTTGATATACATCAATATTCATACACAATTCAATAGGGATGAGAGTATACACTCCACCTATTTCTATCACAAAAAATCATTATGGTACCGTTGTGCCCATCACTACTAAAACTTTTATACAATAGACAAAACCTTTTGCTTGATGCTGAGTGGATGTCTCGACACACCCCTTGTATTTAATTGCTACAAGTAGCCTACCTATGACATCATTTTGGCTAGTGAGCTCCCCCAGATATAGTGCTGGGAGATATCAAGCCTCCTTAACACCAAAAATCACCAACTGCTCTTCATCTCTTCAACAAACATCATAATTTGCTTAATTCAACATGAAATCAAACTTTAAACCTTTCCCCAACAGATTTTTATTTCCATTGGAACAATTGTTTTGAGTTTCAAACATGAAAAATAGTGAATTTATTACGCATTTTGTCTTGGTGGCCATGTTTGCCCACTTATCAGGGGCCGAACATAAAAATAGTGAATTTATTACGCATTTTGTCTTGGTGGCCATGTTTGCCCACTTATCAGGGGCCGAATTTGGCCACCTGATAGGATTGACGTTGGTAGGGAAAAGAGAAAAAAAAACACCACCAACGTATGGGTTTTCCTGTACTCCCCGGGGGGGGTACTCGGATTTGGTTTGGTCGGGGTGTGCCGCTGAGATTCAAAACCCATACCCATTTCTAAGGGTGATTTTTCGCGAAAATAGACCCAATTTGGCAAATTTTCGCGAAAATAGACCTAATTTTGGCAAATTTTTGCAGAAATTGCGAAAACAGGACCCATGTCTAAGGATTTTTCGCGAAAACAGGACCCATGTCTAAGGATTTTTCACTGAAAAGCCTACCCATGGCTAAGGATGTCTCGTGAAAAAACGACCCACTGGAGCGGCACATCCCCGTATGCCTTACATACGTGAGTACCCCCCCCCCCCCCCCCCCCCCCCCGGGCCTGTACTAGGGTTTCCTGTACTAGGCATCCCCTGGCCTAGAAAAGATCACATAATATAGGAAATCAAACATAAACCTTACCTCAACAGATGTTTACTTACTCCATTGAACAATTATTTTAGGTTTTAAAAGTAAACATGAAAAACAGTGGATTTATTACGCATTTTGTCTTGGTGGGCAAATATGGCTCCCAAATGGTGGCCATATTTTGTCCACCTGCTAAGACTGTGACACAGACTATAATAGACAGTCACTAGTCGATAGACCCAAATATAATAAAATAAGAATGACAAAAAAGCTAAATTATTATACCGATAGAGCGGCCTCACGTCTAATGATATGTCGTCGTTCCTGACTCGGAATGGAAAGCCTGAATTTCATTCATTTCAAATCGTCCGCCACACGCCGACCCATCTACCATCATGAGAAATGCAATAATAAGTTGCCAGCTTCACCTGATTCACGCTTTTGATTACATGGTAAAAGTGGTAATTTTCGCGCAATTACATTTTCGCGCTTTGCCGACTTTCACCCATTTCGCTTGTTTTTAAATTCACGATTTGAAAGTTCATTATATCACAAAATAAATATGTTTGCGTATTTTTATTTTCGCGGTAGCTGCTTGAAGCGCGAAAAATTGCGAAAATTAATGTTGCGCGAAAGTGTCCACGTTTACAAATCGGTGGTATTCTTTGCACTCAATACCGTTTTGAAAATCCCCAAATGCATCTGTTGATTCCATTTTCTATTTCTATTGGTGATCATCATAGGAAATTCCCGAGGAAATTCATATATTATATAGGGTCAATGTGGCGATATAGGCTTTCTAAGGCAGGAAAGCTCTCCTGGGATAAACCATGGACTTATCAGACTGATAAGTCCATGGATAAACATACATTTCATTCAATATAACATGAAATTATAAATAAAATGTTTCAAGTCTAAACATCTTTGCTCGATCCACAATCCTAAGTTCCCCTCTCTCCTTTCTCTTCCCCTCTTTTCGCCAAGTTTTTTTGCCGCTCCCCCGCCCCCCCCCCCCCCCCCCCCCCCACCTCCAACACACACTCATACAAGCCCATATCCGCGCCTGTATGTAGGTGATCCAGTGATTTTGTTATTAAATGTGCAATTTGGTTCCATGTTTTATTGTTTGCAATTGTCATATGTTATATGTGAGTCTAAAATAAATAAATAAATATGAATGAATTAATGATTTTTTTCTTCTTCTGGATATGTTTACTAATTACAAAAGAATGGTGATATAGGCCTAGGCCTATAGTAGGTTAAATGGAGATATTGTATGTGTTATGATGCTAATAGTAATACAGGGTGTCCCTAAAAATACTATAGGGTGCACGTGTTCCGCTTCATTGCTCTCATTGATTACTCAATATTAGTGGCTCTAATAATAATATATAATCTTAAAGATAATTTAGTTGGCTATCGAATGCCGTTAGTTTTGATTGTTATATTGCTCCTTCCCAATCCAACGATATGCTTGACCAATAACGAATACTTGAACACGGGTTGTGCCACTTTCTTCGGAAAAAGATGCTTGTGGAAAGAGTCATTTTTCTCATTTAATAATCAGTATTTAATCGGCGTTTAGTGAGCTTCAAGATGACCAAATTACCTTGTGATTGCCGTTTATTTTGTTTCATTTGCTCTCGAAAAATATGCTTGATTAAAGTAAATCACAGAAATCAATGTGTGCTAATTTTTAAGAAGAATGCTTCAAAGTGTTAACTAAACAGCAATTTTACACATGGATACTTTCTTCAAAAAACAGGCCGCATAGTTTTGATGTTGTTTACTAAGCAATCTCTGGATAGACTCAAGCGAATTCGACAAAACAAACTGCATACGAAAGCTTATTTAGTTATCTTGAAGTTCGTATAAACACCAAATCCAAATACCAAATGTTTAAAGGTAAAAATGGCACATTCCTCAAAAGCATATTTTTTATATAAGTGGCACAAACCCGGTTTTGAGTGCTCGTTGTTGATCAAATATATTTTGAAATTGGGAAATTAAACACAATAAAATAAACGGCATTTGAAAGCCAACTAGATTATATTTTAGATTATATAAAGATTACAGCCAAATACTGAGTAATTAATGAGGTCCATGACGTGAACACGTGCACCCTTTTTTTAGGGACACCCTGTAAAGTGATGTGAAATAAATTATGGCGATAGCAGAGGTCGCTATTCCACACACAAAAACACACTCAGACGACGCTAGACACGATTTGCCCAAATCTAGGTTTTTTTATAGTTTTTCTTTCTTTCTTGCGTTGTGACTCTACAGCTGTTTATAAACGATAGTTTGATTACTACATGTAGCTGAATCCCTTCTTCGTTTTTTTTCGCTACTCATTATGAGGGCTCGTTGTTGATCAAATATATTTTTGAATTGGGGAAAAGTAAACATAATAAAATAAACGGCATTTGAAAGCCAAATAAATTATCCTTTAGATTATATAAAGATTACAGCAAAATACTATGTAATTAATGAGCGCCATGACGTGGAACACGTGCACCCTTTTTTTGGGACAAACCCTGTAAAGTGATGTGAAATAAATCGTCGCTGTTCTGACATACTGGCACATCACAACAGAAATAAGTAAAGAGATGTGCCGGTATGTCAGAACAGCGAACGGAATTATGGCGATAGCAACAGAGGTCGCTATTCCACACACAAAAACACACCAGACGGCGCTAGTCACGATTTGCCTAAATCTAGTTGATATTGGCGATCCTCCTTACAAGCCCGGCCTTACAACATGCATGCAGCAAATTCAAATACCGCTATGGTCAAAATCTCGCGCATATTATATACTCTTTTGGTTTATTGAGCGCATGGACAGATAAACCGCATATTTCTCGACAAATAAAATAAGTTTTTCTGCTCAAATTGAACTTACTATCAACATGCATAGTACAGATTATTATTAATTTGATTGATTATGTTTAATTACACATTGAATGACGGTTCTAAATAAAAGAGTTGAATTTCTCTGCACATGAAAAGTGGCCAAAACTAAATTTGGCATGCCTATAGATTTGTTATAACTTTTTGATAAGGAAAGCTCCACAATGGATAGAAAAAAATTCTTATGACACATTGAAGATTGCTGTACATGATAATTACTGTTTCACGTACAATTTGTATATTTTTGATGCCCACAAAATCTTTTTGACACACCCTGTGCATGAGATCGAGGAACAAAATGACGTAAATTCCTAAACATGACATCAATAAACAATTATGCAATTGAAATATTGTATGTTATGTGTGTATAAAATGATCGTCCAAAAGGAACTCGACAACGACCAAAAAAGGGTCAAAACGTCACTTTTACATCTATCAAGACCTCGACCCCCCCCCCCCCCCCCCCCCCCCCTCCCCCTTCCCCATATTTGAACATCTATCAAGACGCCAATATTTGAACATGGGGGTGGCCTATTGTAATCAGAAGCACTCCAGAGTGGCGGCGATGTAATAGTAGATGTAATCCATAATTTGTGTGCAAGAAGTTTACACGACTCTCATACCACCTAGCCAGTGGCCACCAGTATCATTGTCCCTTTGCCAAAGAAGGGAGACCGTAGCCTCATGACCAATTACCGGGGAATATCTCTCCTTTCGATTGCTGCTAAAGTATACAACAGGATCCTTCTAAATAGGATCCGTGACCAAGTTGACTCCATCCTGAGGAACAACCAGGCAGGATTTCGACCAGGGAGAAGTTGTGCCCAACAAATCACACTCAGAAGGATCATGGAAGGTTTCCAAGACTATCAGCTCCCCCTTGCGGTAACATTTATCGATTTCAAGAAAGCCTTTGACTCCATAAACACAAGGTATTGTTTTCAGTACTGCGACATTATGGAATTCCAGAAGCTGTAGTCAACGCTTAACTAAGTGTGCTCTACAACAACTCTAGAACAGTGGCGTACCGACCGGGGGCAGGGGGGGGGGGGGGGGGCAAGTTGCCCCCCTGGCTCCAAATACCGGGACGCTAAATTTGCATACTAAAAAAAATATAGGGCCTAGGTCGAAAACACTGAGGATGGGCATTATTTGTTTACTGTTGTTCTTTTTTGACTGCGAAATTTTGTTACCGTACAAAATTTTGTGACCGTGGCGAAATTTTTGGACCCGTGCGAAATATTTTGATCCTACCCCCCCCCCCCCCCCCCCCCCCCCCCCCCCCCCCCCCCCCCCCCCCCCCCCACTTACGTGAATTCACGAGGTGACTGACTGGAAAAAAAATTGGGGCAACCTTTTACGAAAATTTACGCCACTGTCGTCGGGACGACATATCTTGCTCCCCTGGCTCACATGCCGCGGTAAGCGCCTGCTCTAGAAGCGCTGTAATGGTAGATGGAAACATTTCAGACCCATTTGATGTCTCCATAGGAGTTTTGCAGGGAGATGTTTTGACTCCTTTTCTATTTTGTTATATTGGTCGAGTACGACTACCTACTGAAGAAAGCCGCATCAGAGCTAGATTCGGGAGTCTTAACTCATCCTCGTCGCTCCACCCAGTCGTCACCTGGCTAAGTTGCTAAATGACTTAGATTTCGCTGATGACATTCTTTGT
>CM069458.1:52965393-53094049 GCA_035610835.1 Ophiura sarsii | reverse complement strand
AACAAGCGAAAATGGCTGAAAATCAGCAAAGCAAAGTGACCACTTTTACAGAAACTCGTCCCATGCAACCACCACAAGTATAGTCGGTGCTTGTGAACAAACACTGCCCTCTTGCACACAAAAAAAGATGTTAAGATCTTCCTATCCCACAATGCATTGCGCGAGCGCCTGCCAACTAAAGCTTTTTTCACATGATGCATTTGTCGAGTTAAGTTTTAGAAATAAGAAAAAGGAACACTGATAACTATTATGCATTGATGTAAAACTAGAACCTAAGAGCTCCAACGATGAAGCCATGATTGTGTGCATCTATGGGAACCGAGACAAATTGGAGACCAGAATAAGGGAATTTTGCAAAAACACAATGCATTATGGGGGCCCTCTTGGTGTCTCTTACACTAGCTCAAATACCTTTATATTATAATTCAATTGTGTGTGGATGAAGCAGGCACGAAACAAGTGTAAATTAATGTAGAATTAAACAGACTACCCCAACTTCACTCCAGGGCAAAGGCCAAAATCGTCTCATAGAAAGGTATCTAGTATTAAATTGAGAGTCATGAAAAACTAAACTTGTTTACCGTAATTGATGAGGATACCAAATACCATCTCATTCATCACATGTACAGGGTGACCCAATAAAAAGTTTACCCAAAATGAAAGTGATATTTTTCCACTTCCTGTAATTTGATATCTGTGTTTTTTATTTTGTCATAAAGAATGGCTAATGGAGCATCTATCCTGAAAAAATTATTTATTTTGGATGGGTGGTTTTTAAGATATGGTCCATTGAACATTACTTCAGCAAAACAGACTTGTCCACAGAGCTTCACAAAACCAGGTTTGGAACCGGCAATAATTGAGTTTTGATGTCCCACTTGTGTTCAATCTTGCCTTTGCTCCAAGGACAAGTCTGTTTTGTTAAAGCAATGTTCAACAGACCATATCTTGAAAACCACTCAACCAAAATAAGTCAAAAAGTTGGTATAATTTTGATACCTTTTTTCTTCTTTTTTCCCTCGTAAAACACCCGGGGGGGGGGGGGGGGTACTCAGATTTGGTTTGGTCGGGGGTGTGCCGCTGGAGATTCAAAACCCCTACCCATTTCTAAGGGTGATTTTGGAAAAATTGGTACCCATTTTTAGGGTTTTGCTTCATTTTAGACCAAATTTTCGCAAATTATCTGGAAAAAAGACCTAATTTTTGCACATTTTCACGAAAATAGACCCATGTCTAAGGATTTTTCAGTTGAAAAGTCTACCCATGGCTAAGGATGTCTCATGAAAAAACGACCCACTGGAGCGGAACCCCCCCCCCCCCCCCCCCCCCCAGGGTAAAACACACCGAAATCATGTAACAATCCCTAACATACAAGAGATATGAACAATATGTTTTCTTACCTGCTCCAAACTCTAATCTATCAGTTTTAAATCCCCAGTCTTTAAATCATCCATCAACTGGAAGGTGTAGGTAAATGAATCGGTGCCTTTATAGCGTATATATTGTACCATGAAGGATTGCCAGTAACCTGTCATAGAAAATCAAGTGACATTGTTACTTGTCATTCTTTCACAACATTAAATTTAAAGAAGATATTACATTAACTGATCTTCGTCCCAGCTCTGCCAGCTGTCTGTGTCGCTCATTGACATTGCAGATTTATCTGAAAAAAATATTAATGTCACTTTTTAGGGACATATCATTATTGTCTTTTTATTTATTTAATATTTTTGATAAGTTTATGAAACCCACCCAAACCCCACATCTAAAGTACTTATCGTCCACCCACCCCAACCAATGCACTCTCCCCATCACAACACTCAAACACTCACCAAAGAAACAGGAAAACCCCAAAACTGCTAATTAATTGCAATGCATGATGGGACTATGACAATATATACATCGTAACTGTGACGTAAAATAGCTGACCTGTGTTTTTGTTTCGTATTATTCCCATAATGTAATTTACCAATTCACAATTACCACTATTCTTCATAACAAACGTCGGCAATCACTAACTGCACACTCCGACTTGTGAAAAGTTTTGCAATTTGTAAAGGGGGTTCAAAAAAGTTTCGACACCAACAAAATTCAGTTGTCCATCCCCCCCCCCCCACCCAAAGTATTTCTGAACACTCCCTTAAATCATACATAAATATAAAATTACAATCATATCCGCCAACCTTTGGCGGTAATCAAGGGAAGTAAAGCAGTCGCGACGTGATCACATGGCGACCTACACCAAGTCGTGATTTTTCACAAATCGCAATTATTCGCTAACTTTTCTGAGCAAAAGTTGCCAGGAATTTGCTTCTTTACACTTCACAAAATGTTAAAAATGTTGCTGTTTCAGCGGGCATCTTAAGTTTACTTACATTGAAGGCTTCAAAGTTGTAGATTATACGCTTTGCAGAAAAAGTGCCAAAAATGAGATTTTTGAGATAAAAAACATTTTTTTGAAACTTTTTGGTCAATATTTTCAAAACAAACAAATTTTAAGCAAAAAAAAAAAAAAAAGCTCCTAGATAATTGACTTTAGATGATTTTGGTGAAATTTTGGAATTTTTAATCAAAAACTGATATTGTTAGATTGTCTGAAAATTGTTGGCACCAATAAGGTGATTTTTGGGCAAAAGTGTAAAAATCACTAATTTTAGTAAAATTTGATACCAAAAATGGATTCTCTGACTCATTTCATTACAAAAAATGTATACTTTTATGTACATCACATTTATAATCTAAAAGTTGATAAATTTGGCGCCAAACAGGGTTGACACCAGCCTTAAATCATTTTATGTGCACAGAGAAATGATGTCACCAATGTTGGTGCTCAAAAGGTTAAATGTCACTTAATGTTAATTACGCTGATTTGACTTTTTGGAATGCGTCGAACGTAAAATAGTGTCGTCATATATTTTAAAAATCAGGAAAATATGTAACGGGTGAGCTCAAACTTGGTCTTAAATTGAAAAGGAGATATTTCTCTACTTGTTTATTTAATTTCTTCAAGTTAGTTTCTACTTTTCAATTCACTAGGACTTGCTTGCTAAAAAGTTGTATTTTTGTGTGGTGGCTAAATAGCGAATGTCTAAAGGGGACTGTACACCTTCAGCATAGCCTCCGTAAAACTGCCGTAACTTCTTCATTATTCATTTAATATAGTATGTGAAATATACTCGTAGTTTGAAGTCACAAAACACTGCTCAGATGTATATAGATTAACAGCTTAGCTTTTATTTACTGACCTCGAGTGTCACCGTGTGTGTATGGGCGCGGCCATGTTTGTCGTGCCCGGCGATATACATTTCCCCAGTGTGTATCCTCAGTATATAGGGATGAGCGTATAGATATTACATCCCTCCCTTCTTTTAATTTTAATTAGAAACTGTAATTTTTTTAAATTTTAATAAAGCAAGATGTGAAACGGAGCAAATGATTTGTTGATTTCATTTTGTGTGAAACTGTGGTTAAGTAGCCGAGTAACCAAAACTCACTAAACTACGAAAACGATAGCATGATCAACATGCGTTAACTTTTAAACATTAAATTGCTTGATATAGCAGCATCTAGGCTAAAGTCCTGTTCAGGCAACACACTTGTAAAGTTTAGCATGACAAACGTTGCATGCAGGTGTTTTCTTTCAACAAGAAATGTATGAGTTCTATTTTTTTTTATGTCTGATAGCCATCAAGATATCTTGGTGGTCTTCTGTTGCGTTGTGGTCTTTCGTTCAAGTCATTGTTTTGTGCATGGGTAGGTATCGTCTCATTTTCATCTGCATTTGCTTCATCGTCACTCATGTATGCGTCCTCATTGTTATTCATTTCGCTTTCATTTCTCATGTATGCGTCCTCATTGTTATTCATTTCGCGTTCATTTCTCCTGTATGCATTCTGATTGATTTGTATTTTCTTGAAATGAGATACATCTCTCGTGATTGTTCGTGTGTTGTTTTGAGCTGTTATTTGTGAGCCTTTTCTCTTTACTACCACCGAGGGTAAGGGGTCATAGAAGGGAATTAACTTTCCCTGCTGCTTGTTTTTGACTAGTACGCTGTCTCCTATCACGATGTCAGATTCTTTGACATGTCTATGTTTGTCTGCATATGACTTCATCTCTGCTTTCTTTTGCTTGTCAGCCTGGTGTATCATCTCATCCATCTCTTCATGATGCGCAGATTTCATTTTGACTGAAATCTGTGGAAGGCTAGTGCGGATGGATCTTCCGTTTAACGCTGTTGCAGGAGCAATTCCTGTGGTGGAATGAGGCGTAGCCCGGTACTGTCTAAGGAATGTCCATATGTTAGTTTGCCAAGGTTGACCTCCTATCTCAGAGGTTTTGGTTGCTTTATTGAGTGTACGCATGAACCTTTCTGCTTCACCGGGGTTATGCGGTGATGCTTGAAGTTTAACTGTGCAGCGAAGTTGCGGAATTCATCTGACTGAAAGGGTGGTCCGTTATCAGACTTTACAACTTCCGGAATGCCTTGTTCAGCGAAAATCTTGTCAAGTTTTGGTATTGTCGCTTTAGCTGATGTAGATGTCAGAATCTCGATAGCTGGGTAACGTGAGTACTCGTCCACTACTACTAAGATGTAATGACCCGATCGAAAGGGTCCGCAGAAGTCAATGCTTACTTTCTGCCAGGGATAGTCTGGTAAAGGACTCATCTGCAGTGGTGATCTTCGGACTCTTGGTGTAGCTGCTTGACATGGAATGCATTCCTTGACTTTCTGTTCAACTTTTTCTGCTATGTTTGGGAACCAGACTTTGGTGCGGAGAAGTGCTTTAGTCTTCGATATTCCTTGATGCCCCTGGTGTGCAAGCTCAACGACACGGTCTGTTAGTGATTTGGGGATGATGATGTTGTCTTGTTTGAGGACGATTCCATCGTCTGTAACTGATATTTCATCTCTTATGTTCCAGTAGCATCTGTGTGTGTCTTTGATAACATACATTGTGTTGGTTCGATGATGGTTGATGATTGTCTGAAGATCATCATCTTTTTCTGTTGCTTGCTGGATCTCTGTCTGTGTTAGGGCTATTGGAGTGGAGTGAACTTTCACAAAATTCACGTAATCTTCAGCACTTTCTGATGACCTTTTCAGATTCTCGGTCGGATTTGGATGACGTGACAAATAGTCCGCTGGATTGTCTTTGCCGGTGCTGTATTTCACTGCCATGTCATATCCTTGAACTTTCAGGAGCCAGGACTTGATCCTCGCTGACGGATTGATCTTTGGTTTGGTGAAAATAGGGACGAGAGGTTTGTGATCTGTGACCACCGTAAAACGCTTGCCGAATACGTAGAGATGTAGACGTTGTACAGCCCATACTATGGCGAGTGCTTCTCGTTCTATTTGACTGTATCGGGTCTCTGTTGGTTTCAAAGAGCGGCTGATGTAACATACATTCTTTCTATGACCTTCTTCGTCTAGCTGGACTAGTATAGCTCCTAACCCTACCGGGCTAACGTCAACCCATATTTCTGTGTCTCTCTTGGTATCATAATATGACATGACTGTATTGCTAGAAAGGGCGCGTTGCAGGTTCTGCAGAGCGTCATCTTGGTCTTCTGTCCAAACAAATGGAGTATTCTTGATGGTTAGTCTGCGTAATGGCTCAGTAATTGTTGCCAAGTTGGGGATGAATCTGGCGCTGAAAGTTGCCATGCCAAGTAGGCTACTGATTTCAGCTGCTGACTGTGGTGGCGGGGCATTCTTGAGTGATTCCACCTTCTTTGGATCTGGTGATACACCATGCTCTCCAAAGATCAGACCAAAGAATTCAAGGTTATTCTTGCTGAATACACATTTGTCGCCATTGAGTGTGAGTCCTGTTTCTTTGAGTCTTTGCATGAGTTGTTTGAGTGTTTTGTCATGTTTTTCCTGTGTTGGTGCATGTAGCAATATATCGTCAGATATGTTTAACACCCCTGGTATGCCTTCTATACTCTGTCTGATGGCTTCTTGAAATACCTCGCTGGCCGAAGATATGCCGAAGTTAAGGCGCTTATACCGCTTCAAACCAATGTGAGTAGCAAAGGTTGTGATATATCTGCTCTCAGGGCTTAATTCGAGTTGATGGTATCCTGATCTTAAGTCGAGTTTGGAGAAGTATTTCGACCCATTCAATTCTGCAACGATTTCATCCATGGTTGGCGTATTGTGTCTCTCACGAATGATCGCTTTGTTGGCGGCTCTCATATCAACGCACAATCTGATTTCATCTATGGATTTTGGTTTTGGCACCGCTATCAATGGTGATACCCATGGCGTTGGGCCTGTTGCATCTTCAATTATGCCTTGATCTTGAAGTTTGTTTAGCTGCTCCTCGATCTTATCTCGGAGTTGGAACGGGATTTTCCGATGCGTTTGGGCCACTGGTGCCACTTGTTCATCGATGTGAAGCTTGACAGTAACATTCTTCAGCTTCCCTATTCCTTGGAAGACTTCAGGATATTGGTTGATGATGTCATCACTGATGCTGTGAATGGTGTTAATGTGAAGAAGATCTAAGGCTCTTGATGTGTATTGACCAAGAAGGCCTGTAGCTTTACCTTTCACCACGTAAATATCAGCGTCGATTGCGTGTTTGTTGGCACAAATCGATGCCTGAAATACACCTATAATTGGAAGGGGGTCAGGACTCAGGTATGGTCTCAGCTTTATGTCTGTGTTACGAAGTTTGATATTATATGTTGTTTTTTGTTTGATTTTCTGGTACGTTGTTTCATCGATTATGTTCCATTTGCACCCAGAATCGACACATATGTGTACTGGTGTGTTGTTTATGTGCACTGTCAACATTGATATGTCATCTTGTATGTTGTTGCATGTATTATGGAGAGCGAAGACATGACAATCATCGTCTGAACTGTATTGCTGTGTGTAGTTATCTTGATCAACCTGATAATCATGCTCCCTTGATGCTACATGTTTTATTTGGTCGCCATCATTTCTCCCTGTGTGTTTATCTTGATCAACCTGATAATCATGCTCTCTAGACTCTACCGAATTTACCTGATTACCATAGCCATTTCTCCTTGTGTGATTTCCATAATCATTTCTCCCTGTGTGATTACTATACTCATTTCTCCCTGTGTGATTACTATACTCATTTCTCCCTGTGTGATTACTATACTCATTTCTCCTTGTGTGTGTACTTATATTTGATGTTTCTCCAGTGTGTTTCTCATTTTTGTTAACATTTGAACGTGATTGTGCATTACCGCGACTGCGGCAAACGCGGGCATAGTGATTCATTTTTCCACACGACGCGCATTGTTTTCCTTGAGCTGGGCAAGTACCTGCATGCGGATAATCGAATCCACAAAGATAACATTCTCTGTTGTTTGAGTTCTGAGTTGGTCTACGAGTGGTTTTTTGTCTGGTGGATTGTATCTTGCCTAGCGTATCCGATGAACTAGCGCTTAAGTTTTGGGACCTGCTATTGGATAGTTCTAGCGTGCGTGCGATTTCCAATATCTTGTCAAGGGGACGGGGTTTCTCCATGGCTTTCTTTCTCAGTACTTCTGATGTACAATTTTCAATTATCTGTGTTTTAATTTCTCTCTCTTTGTCTTTAAAGTCACAATTCATTGCGAGTTTGCGCAGTCGGGTGCAGAACATGTCTACGGTTTCGTCACCCTCTTGTCTGGTACGTCTGAACATGATTGTTTCAAAGTCAATATTTTTCTTAGGATTGAAGTAATTATCAAGTGCATCTGTCGCTGGTTTAAATTCTTCTTCTGTACCAGTTTCTGGAAGAGTATCAAAGATATCATGAAGAGCGGGGCCTCCATAGTGCAATAATAAGGCGCGCTGTCTGGCTTCTGATTTCACGTCAAAACCTACCATCGCAGATTTGAAACGGCTCAACCACTTTGCCCAACGAGTGGACAGACTGGGAGGGTCAATGAATGGATCGAATTCTGGCAGATTAGGCATTGCCATTGTGAGATAGAGGTGTAGCAAAACGATGTGTTGATCGTCAATAAGAACCAAAGTTTAATCAGTTCGAGTTCGCTATTCTGAGCACTGGTTCTGGTAGTAAGCTTATTAAGCTTTATTTCAGAAATAAATGTGATACAGACTTATCTGGTTTGCTGGATTCTCGTCCGTACTCGTCGCCAATGAAATATACTCGTAGTTTGAAGTCACAAAACACTGCTCAGATGTATATAGATTAACAGCTTAGCTTTTATTTACTGACCTCGAGTGTCACCGTGTGTGTATGGGCGCGGCCATGTTTGTCGTGCCCGGCGATATACATTTCCCCAGTGTGTATCCTCAGTATATAGGGATGAGCGTATAGATATTACAGTATGCTGTATACATTTTTTTGCAGAAAAGAGTTCAATGAATCCAACCATGATAATGAAATTGCCCATTTTGGAGAAAATGATAAAAAACATGTTTTTTTACCCATTTTAGGTTCTGCAAAGATAACTCAAAATATATTTGTCAAATTTTGTCATACTAGTTTTATACAATTCCCTAGGAATCGGTTTGTTTGTTTTTGAAAATCTTTATTATTTTTGGCACTTTTTGGTCGATAATTCAAAAATAATAAAGATTTTCAAAACAAAAAAAACAAAAAACAATTCCTAAGGAATTGTATTAAGAATATAATAAAACTAGTATGACAAAATTTGACAAATATATTTTGAGTTATCTTTGCAGAACCTAAAGTGGGTCAAAAAACATGTTTTTTTTTCATTTTCTCCAAAATGGACAATTTCATTATCTTGGTTGGATTCATTGAACCCTTTTCTGCAAAAAATTGTATACTTTTAGGCCTATATAGATTAAATGAATAATGAAGAAGTTACGGCAGTAACGCTACAAGTTAGTGTAGGCATATTATTTGATCTTTTCCAAGTAGCGCCCTCTATCATTGATTTTTACTATGAAAGCAGATTTTCACTTTTGATCATAAATCATAAAGATCTTCTATTAAGTTATAAATCAATCCTTTCCTAATTACTTCAAAATCATGGTTTGAAATTGAAAAATGATTGTACCGAGTGGTACAATCTATTTGTCAAATTTTACTCAAAATTCACTCCTAAAACCATGATTTTGAGGTTATTAGGAATCGTATCACCCTGCAACTTGGAATATATTTATGATTTATGATCAGAAAAGTAAATCTGCAAGAAAATCTGCTTCCAATTTTGTTTCGAGGATTGAGGGCATCCCCTAGTACAACAAATCATACTTAGTGATATTTGTCATCAGTTGGTATTATATCATCATAGGGTATTTTGCATGTTTCACTATCTGTCCCCATCTTAAGTATGACTCCTTCTAAACATGATTTTTGTGGTAATTTCTGTATCGCTTACCAGAACTCCAAAAAACACACTTCTTTGTGCTTGTTCTTATCTACTCTTTCTCATTTATCTTGCCATTCGTTTAACATTTTGTACAAATGCAATATTCCCTTGAAATTTAAGGTGAAATTCTAAGCCAATTCACTAAACGGCACTAGCGATGTTTATCGAAATCGGCGCCATGTTTTATTAATATACTCGTTTTAATACATTCATAAGTTCGTAAGTGATGTGCGTATATATAGACGTTTGTTATTTTGCGATGGGGGACGAGACTAAATCTGGACCGCGCCTAACTTTTGTGGGGTTCAGGGTTCTAAAAAACCCTAATTTAAAAACCTAGCGCTACCCCTGAATGGGATACTTGCTAAATGTCTGAAAAAATTCTGCCATTGCGTTTACATGGCGGAGAATTATGATTAAATACGGAATAATTTAACATTTTCATGTTTTAAAAAGTGTCTGAAAAGAAAGATGAGGACTTTATGAAGGTGTGTAGCTAGTATGAAAATCAATGGGAATGCTGTTTTGGTGTAATTACCCCCGGCAATCATTCGAGAGCCTCACCATTCACTTTGTACAGCAAATGAAATTGACAGTTTCTAGCAATACAATTTCCCCATACGTTGGAAGTTGGTAGGGGGGAAAAAACCACCAACCTATGGGTTTCCTGTACTAGGGTTTCCTGTACTAGGCATCCCCTAGAATAGATCACATAATATACAAACAGGAAATCAAACATAAACCTTACCTCAACAGATGTTTACTTACTCCATTGGAACAATTATTTTAGGTTTTACAAGATAATTTAATACTTATGCAGTGGTATTTTTGTTATGTCTAAAGGGTGGGCATTAAAAGACTTTTTAGTCTTATTTGGAGCCCGACAACACAGGTGAATACAGGCGAATATAAAACATGAAAAACAGTGGATTTACTACGCATTTTGTCTTGGTGGGCAAATATGGCTCCCAAAATGGTGGCCATATTTGTCCACCTGCTATGACTGTGACACAGACTATATAGACTAGTCGATAGACCCAAATATAATAAAATAAGAATGACAAAAAAACTAAATTATTATAACGATAGAGCGGCCTCACGTCTAATGATATGTCGTCGTTCCTGACTCGGAATGGAAAGTGGAAACTTTCATTAAGCCTGAATTTCATTCATTTCAAATCGTCCGCCACACGCCGACCCATCTACCATCATGAGAAATGCAATAATAAGTTGCCAGCTTCACCTGATTCACGCTTTTGATTACATGGTAAAAGTGGTAATTTTCGCGCAATTATATTTTCGCGCTTTGCCGACTTTCACCCATTTCGCCCCATTTCGCTTGTTTTTAAATTCACGATTTGAAAGTTAATACATCACAAAATAAATATGTTTGCGTATTTTTATTTTCGCGGTAGCTGCTTGAAGCGCGAAAAATGGCGAAAATTAATGTTGCGCGAAAGTGTCCACGTTTACAAATCGGTGGTATTCTTTGCACTCAATACCGTTTTGAAAATCCCCAATCTGTTGATTCCATTTTCTATTTCTATTGGTGATCATTATATAATAGGAAATTCCCGAGGAAATTCATATAATATATAGGGTCAATGTGGCGATATAGGCTTTCTAAGGCAGGAAAGCTCTCCTGGGATAAACATACATTTCATTAAATATAACATGAAATTATAAATAAAATGTTTCAAGTCTAAACATCTTTGCTCGATCCACAATTCCTAAGTTCCCCTCTCCTTTCTCTTCCCCTCTTTTCGCCAAGTTCTTTGCCCCCCCCCCCGCCCTTCCAACACACACCCATACAAGCCCAGTAGTATATCCGCGCCTGTATGTAGGTGATCCCAGTGATTTTGTTATTAAATGTGCAATTTAGTTCCATGTTTTATTGTATTTGCAATTGTCATATGTTATGTAAGTCTATAAATAAATAAATATGAATGAATGAATTTTTTTTTTTCCTTCTTCTGGATATGTTTACTAATTACAAAAGAATGGTGATATAGGCCTACTAGTAGCTGAGACTAATATATTAGTCTCAGCTAGTAGGTTAAATGGAGATGTTGTATGTGTTATGACGCTAATACAGGGTGTCCCTAAAAATACTATAGGGTGCACGTGTTCCGCTTCATTGCTCTCATTGATTACTCAATATTAGTGGCTCTAATAATAATATATAATCTTAAAGATAATTTAGTTGGCTATCGAATGCCGTTAGTTTGATTGTTATATTGCTCTTCCCAATCCAACGATATGCTTGACCAATAACGAATACTTGAACACGGGTTGTGCCACTTTCTTCGGGAAAAAGATGCTTGTGGAAAGAGTCATTTTTCTCATTTAATAATCAGTATTTAATCGGCGTTTAGTGAGCTTCAAGATGACCAAATTACCTTGTGATTGCCGTTTATTTTGTTTCATTTGCTCTCGAAAAATATGCTTGATTAAAGTAAATCACAGAAATTCAAATGTGTGCTAATTTTTAAGAAGAAATGCTTCAAGTGTTAAACTAAACAGCAATTTTATACATGGATACTTTCTTTAAAAAAACAGGCATAGTTTTGATGTTGTTTACTAAGCATATCTCTGGATAGACTCAAGCGAATACGACAAAACAAACTGCATACGAAAGCTTATTTAGTTATCTTGAAGTTCGTACAAACATCAAATCCAAATACCAAATGTTTAAAGGTAAAAATGGCACATTCCTCAAAAGCATATTTTTTATATAAGTGGCACAAACCCGGTTTTGAGTGCTCGTTGTTGATCAAATATATTTTGAAATTGGGAAAATTAAACACAATAAAATAAACGGCATTTGAAAGCCAACTAAATTATATTTTAGATTATATAAAGATTACAGCCAAATACTCAGTAATTAATGAGGTCCATGACGTGGAACACGTGCACCCTTTTTTTAGGGATACCCTGTAAATTGATGTGAAATAAATTATGGTAATATCAACCAGAGGTCGCTATTCCACGCACAAAAACACACCCAGACGACGCTAGTCACGATTTGCCCAAATCTAGTTTTTTTTATAGTTTTTCTTTCTTTCTTCGCGTTGTGACTCTAACGCTGTTTATAAACGATAGTTTGATTACTACATGTAGCTGAATCCCTTCTTCGTTTTGATATTGTCTACTCATTTATATGAGTGCTCGTTGTTGATCAAATATATTTTTGAAATTGGGAAAAGTAAACATAATAAAATAAACGGCATTTGAAAGCCAAATAAATTATCCTTGAGATTATATAAAGATAACAGCAAAATACTAAGTAATTAATGAGCGCCATGACGTGGAACACGTGCACCCTTTTTTAGGGACACCCTGTAAAGTGATGTGAAATATATCGTCGCTGTTCTGACATACCGGCACATCACAACAGAAATAAGTAAAGAGATGTGCCGGTATGTCAGAACAGCGAACGAAATTATGGCGATAGCAACAGAGGTCGCTATTCCACACACAAAAACACACCAGACGGCGCTAGTCACGATTTGCCTAAATCTAGTTGATATTGGCGATCCTCTTACAGCCCGGCCTTACAGCATGCATGCAGCGAATTCAAATACCGCTATGGTCAAAATCTCGCGCATATTATATACTCTTTTGGTTTATTGAGCGCATGGACATATTTCTCGCAAATAAAATAAGTTTTTCTGCTCAAATTGAACTTACTATCAACATGTATAGTATAGATTATTATTAATTTGATGGATTATGTTTAATTACACATTGAATGACGGTTCTAATAAAAGAGTTGAATTTCTCTGCACATGAAAAGTGGCCAAACTAAATTTGACATGCCTATAGATTTGATAAAATTTTTGATAAGGAAAGCTAAGCTCCACAATGGATAGAAACAAATTCTTATGACACATTGAAGATTGCTGTACATGATAATTACTGTTTTACGTACAATTTGTATATTTTTGATGCCCACAAAATCTTTTTGACACACCCTGTGCATGAGATCGAGGAACAAAACGACGTAATTCCTAAACGTGACATCAATAAACAATTATGCAATTGAAATTTTGTATGTTATGTGTGTATAAAAGGATCGTCCAAAAGGAACTCGACAACGACCCAAAAAGGGTCAAAATGCCACTTTTACATCTATCAAGACGCCGCCCCCCCCCCCCCCCAATATTTGAACATGGGGTGGCCTATATGTAATCAGAAGCACTCCAGAGTGGCGGCGATGTAATGGTAGATGTAATCCATAATTTCTGTGCAGAAGTTTACATGACTCTCACACCACCTAGCCAGTGGCCACCAGTATCATTGTTCCTTTGCCCAAGAAGGGAGACCTTAGCCTCATGACCAATACCAGGGAATATCTCTCCTTTCGATTGCTTCTAAAGTATACAACAGGATCCTTCTAAATAGGATCCGTGACCAAGTTGACTCCATCCTGAGGAACAACCAGTCAGGATTTCGACCCGACAAATTCACACTTAGAAGGTTTCCAAGACTATCAGCTCCCCTTGCGGTAACATTTATCGATTTCAAGAAAGCCTTTGACTCCATCAACACAAATGTATTGTTCTCAGTACTGCGACCATTATGGAATTCCAGAAGCTGTAGTCAACGCTAAGTGTGCTCTACAACAACTCTGAAGCGCTGTAATGGTGGTAGATGGAAACATTTCAGACCCATTTGATGTCTCAAGACTCAAGAGTTTGAAGGGGGAACATCCCCCCTCAGACTCCCCCTGTACGAGCTTTTAAACCATGTATACTTAAATCAAGAATATATCAGTTATGCTCAACTTCTTTCGTGCATTGATAAAAAACAAAATATTTATTTGAAATATTTATTTGATATGAAGAGGTGGCTACTCTGCATGCCGTCACCATTGTTTTATCTTAAACATGGTGGGCCTTTACTCTAGGCCTATAGGACATTCTCAACTTATTTGTCTCAGGGACACTGAGTGGTGTTGACATTTTTTTATTTTTTATTAATTTACTTCAGTATGCAAGATGAACATTAAAAATTGCCATTAATGTTGTTTCTACTCACAAAAACACAGCAAAACTTGATTAAAACAATGTTGAAATTTGTTGAAATACCATCCCTAAACCATCGCTATCCCTAGCTTTTTTTTTAAAAAACGCCCTCTCTCTAGATATGATTTGCGTTCAGGATACAGTCTAAAACTGTCTAAAACGGCTTTCGACGTGTTTTTTTTAAGAAAAAAGTTCTATTGATCTAAAAATACTACTTGTAAGTGTAAATGCCTTAAATTGTTTTGTTTTCTTCAAATAAAAGCGAATTGTTACATTTTGTAGCGCAATTTTGGCTTCAATCGTCAAAAAGGAAAGAAATTTTGATTTTTAAGAAATAATTATTCAAAAATATATATCGAAACACTGTTGACCTCTGATATATTTATTTATCGGTTATGCTACCATATAAGAAGTCACGTATATGCAAATGTCTAGTAGCCATTTTGTCATTAATATTCATGCATATATAGGTCAATTTAGTATAAAATTTATGGTAATTATGTATTTGTATGAATATTAATATTGATATTATAATGCCTACAGTATCCTCTATATCCTATCAAATACCCCTGTCCCCACCGTCCCTACCATCCCATGTATACCACTATCCTCTATATCCTATCAAATACCCCTGTTCCCACCGTCCCTACCATCCCAACCATCCCTTGTATACCACTATCCTCTATATCCTATCAAATACCCCTGTTCCCACCGTCCCTACCATCCCAACCATCCCATGTATACCACTATCCTCTATATCCTATCAAATACCCATGTCCCCACCGTCCCTACCATCCCAACCATCCCATCTATACCACTATCCTCTATATCCTATCAAATACCCCTGTTCCCACCGTCCCTACCATCCCAACCATCCCATCTATACCACTATCCTCTATATCCTATCAAATACCCCTGTTCCCACCGTCCCTACCATCCCAACCATCCCATCTATACCACTATCCTCTATATCCTATCAAATACCCCTGTTCCCACCGTCCCTACCATCCCAACCATCCCATCTATACCACTATCCTCTATATCCTATCAAATACCCCTGTTCCCACCGTCCCTACCATCCCAACCATCCCATCTATACCACTATCCTCTATATCCTATCAAATACCCCTGTTCCCACCGTCCCTACCATCCCAACCATCCCATCTATACCACTATCCTCTATATCCTATCAAATACCCCTGTCCCCACCGTCCCTACCATCCCAACCATCCCATCTATACCACTATCCTCTATATCCTATCACTAATACCCCTGTTCCCACCGTCCCTACCATCCAACCATCCCATCTATACCACTATCCTCTATATCCTATCAAATACCCCTGTCCCCACCGTCCCTACCATCCCAACCATCCCATCTATACCACTATCCTCTATATCCTATCAAATACCCCTGTCCCCACCGTCCCTACCATCCCAATCATCCCATGTATACCACTATCCTCTATATCCTATCAAATACCCCTGTCCCCACCGTCCCTACCATCCCAACCATCCCATCTATACCACTATCCTCTATATCCTATCAAATACCCCTGTTCCCACCGTCCCTACCATCCCAACCATCCCATCTATACCACTATCCTCTATATCCTATCAAATACCCCTGTCCCCACCGTCCCTACCATCCCAACCATCCCATCTATACCACTATCCTCTATATCCTATCAAATACCCCTGTCCCCACCGTCCCTACCATCCCAACCATCCCATCTATACCACTATCCTCTATATCCTATCAAATACCCCTGTCCCCACTGTCCCTACCATCCCAATCATCCCATGTATACCACTATCCTCTATATCCTATCAAACACCCGTTCCCACCGTCCCTACCATCCCAACCATCCCATGTATACCACTATCCTCTATATCCTATCAAATACCCCTGTCCCCACCGTCCCTACCATCCCAACCATCCCATCTATACCACTATCCTCTATATCCGATCAAATACCCCTGTCCCCACCGTCCCTACCATCCCAATCATCCCATGTATACCACTATCCTCTATATCCTATCAAATACCCCTGTTCCCACCGTCCCTACCATCCCAACCATCCCATCTATACCACTATCCTCTATATCCTATCAAATACCCCTGTCCCCACCGTCCCTACCATCCCAACCATCCCATGTATACCACTATCCTCTATATCCTATCAAATACCCCTGTCCCCACCGTCCCTACCATCCCAATCATCCCATGTATACCACTATCCTCTATATCCTATCAAATACCCCTGTTCCCACCGTCCCTACCATCCCAACCATCCCATCTATACCACTATCCTCTATATCCTATCAAATACCCCTGTCCCCACCGTCCCTACCATCCCAACCATCCCATGTATACCACTATCCTCTATATCCTATCAAATACCCCTGTCCCCACCGTCCCTACCATCCCAACCATCCCATCTATACCACTATCCTCTATATCCTATCAAATACCCCTGTCCCCACCGTCCCTACCATCCCAATCATCCCATGTATACCACTATCCTCTATATCCTATCAAATACCCCTGTTCCCACCGTCCCTACCATCCCAACCATCCCATCTATACCACTATCCTCTATATCCTATCAAATACCCCTGTCCCCACCGGCCCTACCATCCCAACCATCCCATCTATACCACTATCCTCTATATCCTATCACTAATACCCCTGTTCCCACCGTCCCTACCATCCAACCATCCCATCTATACCACTATCCTCTATATCCTATCAAATACCCCTGTCCCCACCGTCCCTACCATCCCAACCATCCCATCTATACCACTATCCTCTATATCCTATCAAATACCCCTGTCCCCACCGTCCCTACCATCCCAATCATCCCATGTATACCACTATCCTCTATATCCTATCAAATACCCCTGTCCCCACCGTCCCTACCATCCCAACCATCCCATCTATACCACTATCCTCTATATCCTATCAAATACCCCTGTTCCCACCGTCCCTACCATCCCATGTATACCACTATCCTCTATATCCTATCAAATACCCCTGTCCCCACCGTCCCTACCATCCCAACCATCCCATCTATACCACTATCCTCTATATCCTATCAAATACCCCTGTCCCCACCGTCCCTACCATCCCAATCATCCCATGTATACCACTATCCTCTATATCCTATCAAATACCCCTGTTCCCACCGTCCCTACCATCCCAACCATCCCATCTATACCAATATCCTCTATATCCTATCAAATACCCCTGTCCCCACCGTCCCTACCATCCCAACCATCCCATCTATACCACTATCCTCTATATCCTATCAAATACCCCTGTCCCCACCGTCCCTACCATCCCAACCATCCCATGTATACCACTATCCTCTATATCCTATCAAATACCCCTGTTCCCACCGTCCCTACCATCCCAATCATCCCATGTATACCACTATCCTCTATATCCTATCAAATACCCCTGTTCCCACCGTCCCTACCATCCCAACCATCCCATCTATACCACTATCCTCTATATCCTATCAAATACCCCTGTCCCCACCGTCCCTACCATCCCAACCATCCCATCTATACCACTATCCTCTATATCCTATCAAATACCCCTGTCCCCACCGTCCCTACCATCCCAACCATCCCATCTATACCACTATCCTCTATATCCTATCAAATACCCCTGTCCCCACCGTCCCTACCATCCTAACCATCCCATGTATACCACTCTCCTCTATATCCTATCAAATACCCCTGTTCCCACCGTCCCTACCATCCCAACCATCCCATCTATACCACTATCCTCTATATCCTATCAAATACCCCTGTCCCCACCGTCCCTACCATCCCAACCATCCCATCTATACCACTATCCTCTATATCCTATCAAATACCCCTGTCCCCACCGTCCCTACCATCCCAACCATCCCATCTATACCACTATCCTCTATATCCTATCAAATACCCCTGTCCCCACCGTCCCTACCATCCCAATCATCCCATGTATACCACTATCCTCTATATTCTATCAAATACCCCTGTTCCCACCGTCCCTACCATCCCAACCATCCCATGTATACCACTATCCTCTATATCCTATCAAATACCCCTGTCCCTACCATCCTAACCATCCCTTCTATACCACTATCCTCTATATCCTATCAAATACCCCTGTCCCCACCGTCCCTACCATCCCAACCATCCCATCTATACCACTATCCTCTATATCCTATCAAATACCCCTGTCCCCACCGTCCCTACCATCCCAATCATCCCATGTATACCATTATCCTCTATATCCTATCAAATACCCCTGTCCCCACCGTCCCTACCATCCCAACCATCCCATGTATACCACTATCCTCTATATCCTATCAAATACCCCTGTCCCCACCGTCCCTACCATCCCAACCATCCCATGTATACCACTATCCTCTATATCCTATCAAATACCCCTGTCCCCACCGTCCCTACCATCCCAACCATCCCATGTATACCACTATCCTCTATATCCTATCAAATACCCCTGTCCCCACCGTCCCTACCATCCCAACCATCCCATCTATACCACTATCCTCTATATCCTATCAAATACCCCTGTCCCCACCGTCCCTACCATCCCAACCATCCCATCTATACCACTATCCTCTATATCCTATCGAATACCCCTGTCCCTACCGTCCCTACCATCCCAACCATCCCATGTATACCACTATCCTCTATATCCTATCAAATACCCCTGTCCCCACCGTCCCTACCATCCCAACCATCCCATGTATACCACTATCCTCTATATCCTATCAAATACCCCTGTCCCCACCGTCCCTACCATCCCAACCATCCCATGTATACCACTGTCCTCTATATCCTATCAAATACCCCTGTCCCCACCGTCCCTACCATCCCAACCATCCCATCTATACCACTATCCTCTATATCCTATCAAATACCCCTGTCCCCACCGTCCCTACCATCCCAACCATCCCATCTATACCACTATCCTCTATATCCTATCAAATACCCCTGTCCCCACCATCCCTACCATCCCAACCATCCCATCTATACCACTATCCTCTATATCCTATCAAATACCCCTGTCCCCACCGTCTCTACCATCCCAACCATCCCATCTATACCACTATCCTCTATATCCTATCAAATACCCCTGTCCCCACCGTCCCTACCATCCCAACCATCCCATCTATACCACTATCCTCTATATCATATCAAATACCCCTGTCCCTACCGTCCCTACCATCCCAATCATCCCATCTATACCAGTATCCTATATATCATATCCTATACCCCTGTCCCTACCGTCCCTACCATCCCAATCATCCCATCTATACCACTATCCTATATATCATACCATATACCGCTGTCCCTACCGTCCCTACCATCCCAATCATCCCATCTTTACCACTGTCCCTATATCATATCAAATACCCCTGTCCCTACCGTCCCTATCAACCCAACTATCCCATTTCTACCAGTATCCTATATATCATATCATATACCCCTGTCCCTACCGTCCCTACCATCCCAACTATCCCATCTATACCAGGATCTTATATATCATATCAAATACCCCTGTCCCTACCGTCCCTACCATCCCAACCATCCCATCTATACCACTGTCCCTATATCATATCATATACCCCTGTCCCTACCGTCCCTACCATCCCAACCATCCCATCTATACCACTGTCCCTATATCATCCCATCTATACCACTATCCTATATATCATATATCCCTGTCCCTACCGTCCCTACCATCCCAAGCATCCCATCTATACCACTATCCTATATATCATATCATAAACCCCTGTCCCTACCGTCCCTACCATCCCAACTATCCAACAATCTTGATGGCCTTAGCTAATGATGCTGCTGCCAGAGTGGAGGAGCCAAATAAACTCACTTTGAAATATGTTGATGATTTAACTATTGTAGAAAATGTGTTTGGAAAACAAATTTCCACCTTCCAACATGATTTGGATAAATTTTTTGTCACCTTTTCGATGGATCCACCGATACTTACCCCCCCCCCCTCCCCCTCCGTTTGTATGATCAAAACCTTCATTGCACTGACATGGTGAAGATTCTGGGCATAAAAATTGCTAAAGATCTGAAATGGAACACCCACATTGGTGACATTACGAGACGTGCAAGTGGACGGCTATTTATCCTAAAACGGCATGGGCTAAGTGTTAAAGGAAGGGTCCCGCAAGCACAACATTGAGCATTATTTGGTAGAAAAATAATTGTCGAGCCGAAATTACGTTATTATGTAGAACAAAACACCATAATAGTCACAAAAATGAATAAAAACTGTCATCACTCAACATGCAATTTTTAAAATTCGCGGCGATCGAAAGTCCCGGTGTCGATGACGTCATAGGTATCGGTGCTTAAATTGGCGCATGTGCATTGTATAGCTATGACACCATCGACACTGGGACTTTCGATCGCCGCGAATTTTAAAAAGTGCATGTTGAGAGATTGCGGTTTTTATTTGTTTTTATCATAAGTGTGGTGTTTTGTTCTATATAATTACAAAAGTTGGACTCGATAGTTATTTTTCTAACATATAATGCACACTTTTATGCTTGCGGGACACCGCCTTTAAAGACCTGGTAACAATCTATGATGGTTTTGTTCGCCCCCTTCTTGAGTATGCTCTACCAGTATGGCATCCTGGTCTGACAGAAAATCTCCACTATGATTTGGAGCGTATTCAGAAGAGGGCGTGTAGAATCATCTTAGGTTTTAACTACATAGGCTATCAGGATGCCTTAATAACATGTGCTATTCCGGAACATGTGCTATTCCGGAACTCACGAACCGTAGAGACCAAATATGTTTAAACTTTGCTGAATCCATTTTAAAATCTAATGAATTTCGTGGTTGGTTACCAAAATCTAGAGATGAACAAGTGCATAATATGACTCTCTGTAGTGCTCACAAAATAACTGTTCCTAAAACACGTACCCTGCGTTACGCTCGAAGGTCAATTCCATACACGGTTAAACTCTTAAATCATACATTATAGTTCTGTTTCCAATCGGGTGGGTTGTTGTGTTAGGCATACTTAGTTATTTCTATGAATATATATTGTTTCTATATATTACATATTGTAAATATTGTTGTAATTCAGCATTTTGCTGCGATAATGATGTTTATTAAACCTTGAATTGAATTGAAGTATCCATTCGATTTAGTGGTATTAGGTATCACTACTGCGGAGAAGAAATTTGCTCATTTAATGTACAGACTGTAACAAAAAAAGTTATACAATCGCAATTTTATTTTAAATTCAATGTTAAGATCATGCAATGTCAAAATCTCTTGCACTCTGTGTTAAGCTCCGTTTTGGCTACCAGAATCATTTTAGTTGGTCTTTTTAACTACTTGCGTTTAAAATGTATGACTAATCTACTAAGTCGTCTAGAAATCGGGTTGGGCCCCTTTCACAATAATATCATACAATATTGCTTGTATAAATTAAATGGTTAGGGTATCATGCAAGAAACATTAAAGAGAACAATATAAATATTGTTCAAATAGTTTTATTTCATTTGAATAAATAAATTCATAAAATAAATAAATAACATTTGTAAAGACCTAACCTTCTTTGTAATACTTTTAACCACTTGAAACGAACCATTGTTGTCTAAAAAGAGCGCTCTACTGCTATACTCCTAGTTCGATTCCATTCATATTCATCCCAGTGATTTTACCATTGATTAAACCAAAGTGGCCCAGGTGATTTCATGACTACTTTAAACAATTGATCATATCTCTGCTTACCGAGCATCGATTGTCATGAAACAAAGCTTATTCGAAAGCTAAGAAAATTCCTCTTGCACGCCTTTAACATTCGAAACAGAAATTCTACGGGAGATATTTTTAATAATTTGTTGAAAACTGTATAACTTTTTTTGTTACAGCCTGTATATTTCAGATTGTTGGTACCGATTATCTATTTTGAATTAGCCAACCTCAAAGCACCTGGTTAGGGACTTTTGTTGCTAGGTGTATATCATATCGTATACCTTAATCCCTACCATCCAAACTATACCAGTATCCTACATACATATCGTATACCCCCATCCCTACCATCCCAGCCTTACCAGGTGTTTACAGACGCGTTCTAGAACACAGGGTGTTTCTAACTGTTACAAAAAAAGTGTAAAGAAAGGTGTAAAAAAGTGGTCCTTTGTTTAACACTGTCAATTTTCAGTTGATTAAATCATGTAATGATGAAATATATTTTGATGTTTTTCAAATATGTGTGTTAGGAAACGGTTAAAACAATAGAAAAAATATTTGTAAATATTTCCAATATAAAAGTATAAAATCAAAGAACACATTTGGTGTTAATAACCAGAACATCTTTAGAGGGCATTGGAGGCGTCCACATTTTTAGAGTGTAGTTGAGGTTTCAAGCTACAAATGTGTGATATTTCATGAGACTGGCTGGCATAATAATAAAGTTATGAGGTAGGAGGTAGAACTTATTGAATGACCCTCGTAGATTGAGAGAGGGGATGATTTCATTCCTTGACTTGTTAGTTGTTTGTGTCTTCTTTTCATTGTGCTGTTTTCGAAAGGACCCCAATGGAACTAAGCTCCTGTGGCTTTTGGGGCTATCCTTGGTCTTATCAACATGTTTTTAATCTGTTTGTGTTTTTTTACTATATTGTTTTCGTTTTTTTATTATATTTGATTATTGTGTGGTAAAATCTATGTTTTTGAATGGGCATTGTTGATTTGACTAAATAAATATGAAATGAAATCCCAGCTAACTAAATACCATATCATATAATATACCAATCACACATTTTCCAGATATTTCATCATAATCATAATATATTCATATTGAGATTCTTCTCTATAAAAAGCTGATGTGTTCCTTTTTCCAACGATACCTTATTTGGAATCACTTCTTTCAGTGCCCAGCAACTTGCTTGAGAACAAGGGGATATCATAATCTAAATGTGCGAAAATCAGTGGCATAACTAGACTTTCGTTTGGGGGGGGGGGGGGGGGGGGGGGGGGGGGGGGGGGGTGCGGCAAGAAGGGGCAGTGACTTAAAATGGGGGATCCTAACAAGGGGTGGGGGCTCCATTCCACACCCACACCGATTGATTTCATTAGGGGGGCAAGGGTTCCAAGTGTCCCCCCCCCCCTTCTCCCGCTGGTTATGCCACTGGCGAAATTCATCACTATTTTGTGCTCTATATAGTCAATAGAGCATCAGTTAATGGGGTAACACTTCATCAGACAACACAGTGGCAATTTTTAGCACATTCAAGTTGTTGCCTCCCTATGTTCTCAAGCAAGTTGCTGGGCACTGATTGCTACAAATGAGATATCATTAGAAAGAAGAACACATCAGCTTTCATACAAGGAAAGGAAACACAATATGAATACTTTACGAAATATATCCTGAAAATATGTGATTGACAAAACTATCCCAACTTGTTTGAGGAGTTTAAATAGTGTTATGTTTTTATACATTAGTAGATTAGTTACTTCAAAATTGTATTCAAAATGTTTTAGTAGACTATTTTTGATTACAATCATTCACACAGAACGATACCCTCACACCATTTAAATGTTGCTTTATAAAATACACACAACAATTCCTAGTATAAATAGACACTCTGTATCTCGGCCTTGCTGAACTCTACATTGAACATTGAACATTTATAATAAAGATGACCCTAGACAATACCAATGAGCCTGTGTTTTTAATTTCTAATGGTGGTTGGAATGGAGGAGCTATGAGTATAATATGGTTCATGTGTACGTGGGATGGAGGGGTTATGAGTATATAATGGGATGCTAGGGATGAAAGGGTTATGATAATGGATTGTTGGGATGTTGGGACGAAGGTCTTATGAAGGAATTCCTTATGAAGATGGTTTGGGATATTAAGGATTGATTGGAAAGATCGGCTATTGTGGATGGCGTGGAAGGGTTATGGTAGGTTGGATAGGTGGGATGGAGGGGTTATGAGGATGGATGAGATATTAGACGATGGCTGAAAGGTGGGATGGAGGGTTTAACGGGACGGTTGCAATAAGTAGGATGGAGAGGGGTTACGAGAGTATACATACAGCCTGCAAGCAAGCATAAACAGCCATTATAATCCTGTGGAATCTTATCTATGAATGTTACATTCATATTGAGTGTGGTTTTAGAAAGTCCTACATCTATATAGTTTGAAATTTGGCCCCAAAACTGTATTTTCCCCACAATATTACTATTCTTTAAACATTTTATTTCTCATGACATGTGTTGAATAAAAGAAAACAACAGCAGCTTAAATAGGACAAAAAAACAAGGAATATTAGATTTGTGAATGAAGAAACATCAATTTTTAAAATAAATAATAGTGAAATACCAATAAATTTTCAATTTTGCTCATACAAAAATACCAGAATAAAGAATACATTATTTGATTTCCAGGTAACCATTGAGAGTGGCGTATCCAGGTGGTCATATATGGCAAGGCCCAAATGTTATAAACACAAACATTGCTTAGAAGTGGTTGAGTTGAATGTAATAAAAGAAAGAGTATCGTAAAGAGAATTGTGTATCAAGTATCTTTATTTCCATATAAAAATACATCAAATCACATCAAAACACAAAATGGAGGTAATGTTGAGATTTACTATCATTTTGTTTTCCATTGTGATAAAAAGATTGAACTGAACTTATCGTGGAAATTGGCGATAGTAAATTTCAACTTTCAATGACATCAATTTTAAAATGTGATGAAAATAACCTTGACAACTTTAATAATCAATACTATGTTAAACATTGTTCTTATCCGGCATTTTATTTGGGTTTAAAGACAAACAAGAACGAGAAAAAAACATGTTAATGAATGTTATCTTTGAGACTATAGAGAGAGAAGTATTGATTGATTGCTATGATATGATATATAGGATACTGGTATAGAAAGGTAGGGATAGGGGTATATGATATGATATACATGTATAGGATACTGGTATAGATGGGATGATTGGGATGGTAGGGACGGTAGGGATAGGGGTATATGATACGATATATAGGATAGTGGTATAGATGGTATGGTTGGGATGGTAGTGACGGTAAGGACAGGGGTATATGGTATGATATATAGGATAATGGTATATATAGATGGGATGGTAGGGACGGTAGGGACAGGGGAAAAAGTGATATATCGGATACTGTTATAGATGGGATGGTGGGGACGGTAGGGACAGGGGTATATGATACGATATATAAGATACTGGTATAGATGGTATGGTTGGGATGGTAGGGACGGTAGGGACAGGGGTATATGACACGATATATAGGATAGTGGTATAGATGGGATGGTTGGGATGGTAGGGACGGTAGGGACAGGGATATTTGATAGGATATATAGGATAGTGGTATAGATGGGATGGTTGGGACGGTAGGGACAGGGGTATATGACACGATATAGAGGATAGATGGGATGGTTGGGATGGTAGGGACGGTAGGGACAGGGGTATTTGACACGATATAGAGGATAGTGGTATAGATGGGATGGTTGGGATGGTAGGGACGGTGGGGACAGGGATATTTGATAGGATATAGAGGATAGTGGTATAGATGGGATGGTTGGGATGGTAGGGACGGTGGGAACAGGGGTATTTGATAGGATATAGAGGATAGTGGTATAGATGGGATGGTTGGGATGGTAGGGACGGTGGGAACAGGGGTATTTGATAGGATATAGAGGATAGTGGTATAGATGGGATGGTTGGGATGGTAGGGACGGTGGGGACAGTGGTATTTGATAGGATATAGAGGATAGTGGTATAGATGGGATGGTTGGGATGGTAGGGACGGTGGGAACAGGGGTATTTGATAGGATATAGAGGATAGTGGTATACATGGGATGGTTGGGATGGTAGGGACGGTGGGAACAGGGGTATTTGATAGGATATAGAGGATAGTGGTATACATGGGATGGTTGGGATGGTAGGGACGGTGGGGACAGGGGTATTTGATAGGATATAGAGGATAGTGGTATAGATGGGATGGTTGGGATGGTAGGGACGGTGGGGACAGGGGTATTTGATAGGATATAGAGGATAGTGGTATAGATGGGATGGTTGGGATGGTAGGGACGGTGGGAACAGGGGTTTTTGATAGGATATAGAGGATAGTGGTATAGATGGGATGGTTGGGATGGTAGGGACGGTGGGAACAGGGGTATTTGATAGGATATAGAGGATAGTGGTATACATGGGATGGTTGGGACGGTAGGGACGGTGGGGACAGGGGTATTTGATAGGATATAGAGGATAGTGGTATAGATGGGATGGTTGGGATAGTAGGGACGGTGGGGACAGGGGTATTTGATAGGATATAGAGGATAGTGGTATACATGGGATGGTTGGGATGGTAGGGACGGTGGGAACAGGGGTATTTGATAGGATATAGAGGATAGTGGTATACATGGGATGGTTGGGATGGTAGGGACGGTGGGGACAGGGGTATTTGATAGGATATAGAGGATAGTGGTATAGATGGGATGATTGGGATGGTAGGGACGGTAGGGACAGGGGTATTTGATAGGATATAGAGGATAGTGGTATAGATGGGATGGTTGGGATGGTAGGGACGGTGGGGACAGGGGTATTTGATAGGATATAGAGGATAGTGGTATAGATGGGATGGTAGGGACGGTGGGAACAGGGGTATTTGATAGGATATAGAGGATAGTGGTATACATGGGATGGTAGGGACGGTGGGGACAGGGGTATTTGATAGGATATAGAGGATAGTGGTATAGATGGGATGGTTGGGATGGTAGGGACGGTGGGGACAGGGGTATTTGATAGGATATAGAGGATAGTGGTATACATGGGATGGTTGGGATGGTAGGGACGGTGGGAACAGGGGTATTTGATAGGATATAGAGGATAGTGGTATACATGGGATGATTGGGATGGTAGGGACGGTGGGGACAGGGGTATTTGATAGGATATAGAGGATAGTGGTATAGATGGGATGGTTGGGATGGTAGGGACGGTGGGAACAGGGGTATTTGATAGGATATAGAGGATAGTTGTATACATGGGATGGTTGGGACGGTAGGGACGGTGGGGACAGGGGTATTTGATAGCATATAGAGGATAGTGGTATAGATGGGATGGTTGGGATGGTAGGGACGGTGGGGACAGGGGTATTTGATAGGATATAGAGGATAGTGGTATACATGGGATGGTTGGGATGGTAGGGACGGTGGGAACAGGGGTATTTGATAGGATATAGAGGATAGTGGTATACATGGGATGGTTGGGATGGTAGGGACGGTGGGGACAGGGGTATTTGATAGGATATAGAGGATAGTGGTATAGATGGGATGAATGGGATGGTAGGGACGGTAGGGACAGGGGTATTTGATAGGATATAGAGGATAGTGGTATAGATGGGATGGTTGGGATGGTAGGGACGGTGGGGACAGGGGTATTTGATAGGATATAGAGGATAGTGGTATAGATGGGATGGTTAGGATGGTAGGGACGGTGGGAACAGGGGTATTTGATAGGATATAGAGGATAGTGGTATACATGGGATGGTAGGGACGGTGGGAACAGGGGTATTTGATAGGATATAGAGGATAGTGGTATAGATGGGATGGTTGGGATGGTAGGGACGGTGGGAACAGGGGTATTTGATAGGATATAGAGGATAGTGGTATACATGGGATGGTTGGGATGGTAGGGACGGTGGGGACAGGGGTATTTGATAGGATATAGAGGATAGTGGTATAGATGGGATGGTTGGGATGGTAGGGACGGTGGGGACAGGGGTATTTGATAGGATATAGAGGATAGTGGTATAGATGGGATGGTTGGGATGGTAGGGACGGTGGGGACAGGGGTATTTGATAGGATATAGAGGATAGTGGTATAGATGGGATGGTTGGGATGGTAGGGACGGTGGGAACAGGGGTATTTGATAGGATATAGAGGATAGTGGTATACATGGGATGATTGGGATGGTAGGGACGGTGGGGACAGGGGTATTTGATAGGATATAGAGGATAGTGGTATAGATGGGATGGTTGGGATGGTAGGGACGGTGGGGACAGGGGTATTTGATAGGATATAGAGGATAGTGGTATAGATGGGATGGTTGGGATGGTAGGGACGGTGGGAACAGGGGTATTTGATAGGATATAGAGGATAGTGGTATAGATTGGATGGTTGGGATGGTAGGGACGGTGGGAACAGGGGTATTTGATAGGATATAGAGGATAGTGGTATACATGGGATGATTGGGATGGTAGGGATGGTGGGGACAGGGGTATTTGATAGGATATAGAGGATAGTGGTATAGATGGGATGGTTGGGATGGTAGGGACGGTGGGGACAGGGGTATTTGATAGGATATAGAGGATAGTGGTATACATGGGATGGTTGGGATGGTAGGGACGGTGGGGACAGGGGTATTTGATAGGATATTGGTATAGATGGGATGGTTGGGATGGTAGGGACGGTGGGAACAGGGGTATTTGATAGGATATAGAGGATAGTGGTATACATGGGATGGTTGGGATGGTAGGGACGGTGGGGACAGGGGTATTTGATTGGATATAGAGGATAGTGGTATAGATGGGATGGTTGGGATGGTAGGGACGGTGGGGACAGGGGTATTTGATAGGATATAGAGGATAGTGGTATAGATGGGATGGTTGGGACGGTGGGGACAGGGGTATTTGATAGGATATAGAGGATAGTGGTATAGATGGGATGGTTGGGATGGTAGGGACGGTGGGAACAGGGGTATTTGATAGGATATAGAGGATAGTGGTATACATGGGATGATTGGGATGGTAGGGACGGTGGGGACAGGGGTATTTGATAGGATATAGAGGATAGTTGTATAGATGGGATGGTTGGGATGGTAGGGACGGTGGGGACAGGGGTATTTGATAGGATATAGAGGATAGTGGTATACATGGGATGGTTGGGATGGTAGGGACGGTGGGGACAGGGGTATTTGATAGGATATAGAGGATAGTGGTATAGATGGGATGGTTGGGATGGTAGGGACGGTGGGAACAGGGGTATTTGATAGGATATAGAGGATAGTGGTATAGATGGGATGGTTGGGATGGTAGGGACGGTGGGAACAGGGGTATTTGATAGGATATAAAGGATAGTGGTATAGATGGGATGGTTGGGATGGTAGGGACGGTGGGGACAGGGGTATTTGATAGGATATAGAGGATAGTGGTATAGATGGGATGGTTGGGATGGTAGGGACGGTGGGAACAGGGGTATTTGATAGGATATAGAGGATAGTGGTATACATGGGATGATTGGGATGGTAGGGACGGTGGGGACAGGGGTATTTGATAGGATATAAAGGATAGTGGTATAGATGGGATGGTTGGGATGGTAGGGACGGTGGGGACAGGGGTATTTGATAGGATATAGAGGATAGTGGTATAGATGGGATGGTTGGGATGGTAGGGACGGTGGGAACAGGGGTATTTGATAGGATATAGAGGATAGTGGTATACATGGGATGATTGGGATGGTAGGGACGGTGGGGACAGGGGTATTTGATAGGATATAGAGGATAGTGGTATAGATGGGATGGTTGGGATGGTAGGGACGGTGGGGACAGGGGTATTTGATAGGATATAGAGGATAGTGGTATAGATGGGATGGTAGGGACGGTGGGAACAGGGGTATTTGATAGGATATAGAGGATAGTGGTATACATGGGATGGTAGGGACGGTGGGGACAGGGGTATTTGATAGGATATAGAGGATAGTGGTATAGATGGGATGGTTGGGATGGTAGGGACGGTGGGGACAGGGGTATTTGATAGGATATAGAGGATAGTGGTATACATGGGATGGTTGGGATGGTAGGGACGGTGGGAACAGGGGTATTTGATAGGATATAGAGGATAGTGGTATACATGGGATGATTGGGATGGTAGGGACGGTGGGGACAGGGGTATTTGATAGGATATAGAGGATAGTGGTATAGATGGGATGGTTGGGATGGTAGGGACGGTGGGAACAGGGGTATTTGATAGGATATAGAGGATAGTTGTATACATGGGATGGTTGGGACGGTAGGGACGGTGGGGACAGGGGTATTTGATAGCATATAGAGGATAGTGGTATAGATGGGATGGTTGGGATGGTAGGGACGGTGGGGACAGGGGTATTTGATAGGATATAGAGGATAGTGGTATACATGGGATGGTTGGGATGGTAGGGACGGTGGGAACAGGGGTATTTGATAGGATATAGAGGATAGTGGTATACATGGGATGGTTGGGATGGTAGGGACGGTGGGGACAGGGGTATTTGATAGGATATAGAGGATAGTGGTATAGATGGGATGAATGGGATGGTAGGGACGGTAGGGACAGGGGTATTTGATAGGATATAGAGGATAGTGGTATAGATGGGATGGTTGGGATGGTAGGGACGGTGGGGACAGGGGTATTTGATAGGATATAGAGGATAGTGGTATAGATGGGATGGTTAGGATGGTAGGGACGGTGGGAACAGGGGTATTTGATAGGATATAGAGGATAGTGGTATACATGGGATGGTAGGGACGGTGGGGACAGGGGTATTTGATAGGATATAGAGGATAGTGGTATAGATGGGATGGTTGGGATGGTAGGGACGGTGGGGACAGGGGTATTTGATAGGATATAGAGGATAGTGGTATACATGGGATGGTTAGGATGGTAGGGACGGTGGGAACAGGGGTATTTGATAGGATATAGAGGATAGTGGTATAGATGGGATGGTTGGGATGGTAGGGACGGTGGGAACAGGGGTATTTGATAGGATATAGAGGATAGTGGTATACATGGGATGGTTGGGATGGTAGGGACGGTGGGGACAGGGGTATTTGATAGGATATAGAGGATAGTGGTATAGATGGGATGGTTGGGATGGTAGGGACGGTGGGGACAGGGGTATTTGATAGGATATAGAGGATAGTGGTATAGATGGGATGGTTGGGATGGTAGGGACGGTGGGGACAGGGGTATTTGATAGGATATAGAGGATAGTGGTATAGATGGGATGGTTGGGATGGTAGGGACGGTGGGAACAGGGGTATTTGATAGGATATAGAGGATAGTGGTATACATGGGATGATTGGGATGGTAGGGACGGTGGGGACAGGGGTATTTGATAGGATATAGAGGATAGTGGTATAGATGGGATGGTTGGGATGGTAGGGACGGTGGGGACAGGGGTATTTGATAGGATATAGAGGATAGTGGTATAGATGGGATGGTTGGGATGGTAGGGACGGTGGGAACAGGGGTATTTGATAGGATATAGAGGATAGTGGTATAGATTGGATGGTTGGGATGGTAGGGACGGTGGGAACAGGGGTATTTGATAGGATATAGAGGATAGTGGTATACATGGGATGATTGGGATGGTAGGGATGGTGGGGACAGGGGTATTTGATAGGATATAGAGGATAGTGGTATAGATGGGATGGTTGGGATGGTAGGGACGGTGGGGACAGGGGTATTTGATAGGATATAGAGGATAGTGGTATACATGGGATGGTTGGGATGGTAGGGACGGTGGGGACAGGGGTATTTGATAGGATATTGGTATAGATGGGATGGTTGGGATGGTAGGGACGGTGGGAACAGGGGTATTTGATAGGATATAGAGGATAGTGGTATACATGGGATGGTTGGGATGGTAGGGACGGTGGGGACAGGGGTATTTGATTGGATATAGAGGATAGTGGTATAGATGGGATGGTTGGGATGGTAGGGACGGTGGGGACAGGGGTATTTGATAGGATATAGAGGATAGTGGTATAGATGGGATGGTTGGGACGGTGGGGACAGGGGTATTTGATAGGATATAGAGGATAGTGGTATAGATGGGATGGTTGGGATGGTAGGGACGGTGGGAACAGGGGTATTTGATAGGATATAGAGGATAGTGGTATACATGGGATGATTGGGATGGTAGGGACGGTGGGGACAGGGGTATTTGATAGGATATAGAGGATAGTTGTATAGATGGGATGGTTGGGATGGTAGGGACGGTGGGGACAGGGGTATTTGATAGGATATAGAGGATAGTGGTATACATGGGATGGTTGGGATGGTAGGGACGGTGGGGACAGGGGTATTTGATAGGATATAGAGGATAGTGGTATAGATGGGATGGTTGGGATGGTAGGGACGGTGGGAACAGGGGTATTTGATAGGATATAGAGGATAGTGGTATAGATGGGATGGTTGGGATGGTAGGGACGGTGGGAACAGGGGTATTTGATAGGATATAAAGGATAGTGGTATAGATGGGATGGTTGGGATGGTAGGGACGGTGGGGACAGGGGTATTTGATAGGATATAGAGGATAGTGGTATAGATGGGATGGTTGGGATGGTAGGGACGGTGGGAACAGGGGTATTTGATAGGATATAGAGGATAGTGGTATACATGGGATGATTGGGATGGTAGGGACGGTGGGGACAGGGGTATTTGATAGGATATAAAGGATAGTGGTATAGATGGGATGGTTGGGATGGTAGGGACGGTGGGGACAGGGGTATTTGATAGGATATAGAGGATAGTGGTATAGATGGGATGGTTGGGATGGTAGGGACGGTGGGAACAGGGGTATTTGATAGGATATAGAGGATAGTGGTATACATGGGATGATTGGGATGGTAGGGACGGTGGGGACAGGGGTATTTGATAGGATATAGAGGATAGTGGTATACATGGGATGGTTGGGATGGTAGGGACGGTGGGGACAGGGGTATTTGATAGGATATAGAGGATAGTGGTATAGATGGGATGGTTGGGATGGTAGGGACGGTGGGAACAGGGGTATTTGATAGGATATAGAGTATAGTGGTATACATGGGATGATTGGGATGGTAGGGACGGTGGGGACAGGGGTATTTGATAGGATATAGAGGATAGTGGTATAGATGGGATGGTTGGGATGGTAGGGACGGTGGGGACAGGGGTATTTGATAGGATATAGAGGATAGTGGTATACATGGGATGGTTGGGATGGTAGGGACGGTGGGGAAAGGGGTATTTGATAGGATATAGAGGATAGTGGTATAGATGGGATGGTTGGTATGGTAGGGACGGTGGGAACAGGGGTATTTGATAGGATATAGAGGATAGTGGTATACATGGGGATGATTGGGATGGTAGGGACGGTGGGGACAGGGGTATTTGATAGGATATAGAGGATAGTGGTATGGATGGGATGGTTGGGATGGTAGGGACGGTGGGGACAGGGCTATTTGATAGGATATAGAGGATAGTGGTATACATGGGATGGTTGGGATGGTAGGGACGGTGGGAACAGGGGTATTTGATAGGATATAGAGGATAGTGGTATAGATGGGATGGTTGGGATGGTAGGGACGGTGGGAACAGGGGTGTTTGATAGGATATAGAGGATAGTGGTATAGATAGGATGGTTGGGATGGTAGGGACGGTGGGAACAGGGGTATTTGATAGGATATAAAGGATAGTGGTATAGATGGGATGGTTGGGATGGTAGGGACGGTGGGACAGGGGTATTTGATAGGATATAGAGGATAGTGGTATAGATGGGATGGTTGGGATGGTAGGGACGGTGGGAACAGGGGTATTTGATAGGATATAGAGGATAGTGGTATAGATGGGATGGTTGGGATGGTAGGGACGGTGGGGACAGGGGTATTTGATAGGATATAGAGGATAGTGGTATACATGGGATGGTTGGGATGGTAGGGACGGTGGGGAAAGGGGTATTTGATAGGATATAGAGGATAGTGGTATAGATGGGATGGTTGGTATGGTAGGGACGGTGGGAACAGGGGTATTTGATAGGATATAGAGGATAGTGGTATACATGGGGATGATTGGGATGGTAGGGACGGTGGGGACAGGGGTATTTGATAGGATATAGAGGATAGTGGTATGGATGGGATGGTTGGGATGGTAGGGACGGTGGGGACAGGGCTATTTGATAGGATATAGAGGATAGTGGTATACATGGGATGGTTGGGATGGTAGGGACGGTGGGGACAGGGGTATTTGATAGGATATAGAGGATAGTGGTATAGATGGGATGGTTGGGATGGTAGGGACGGTGGGAACAGGGGTGTTTGATAGGATATAGAGGATAGTGGTATAGATAGGATGGTTGGGATGGTAGGGACGGTGGGAACAGGGGTATTTGATAGGATATAAAGGATAGTGGTATAGATGGGATGGTTGGGATGGTAGGGACGGTGGGGACAGGGGTATTTGATAGGATATAGAGGATAGTGGTATAGATGGGATGGTTGGGATGGTAGGGACGGTGGGAACAGGGGTATTTGATAGGATATAGAGGATAGTGGTATAGATGGGATGGTTGGGATGGTAGGGACGGTGGGGACAGGGGTATTTGATAGGATATAGAGGATAGTGGTATACATGGGATGGTTGGGATGGTAGGGACGGTGGGAACAGGGGTATTTGATAGGATATAGAGGATAGTGGTATACATGGGATGGTTGGGATGGTAGGGACGGTGGGGACAGGGGTATTTGATAGGATATAGAGGATAGTGGTATAGATGGGATGGTTGGGATGGTAGGGACGGTGGGGACAGGGGTATTTGATAGGATATAGAGGATAGTGGTATAGATGGGATGGTTGGGATGGTAGGGACGGTGGGGACAGGGGTATTTGATAGGATATAGAGGATAGTGGTATAGATGGGATGGTTGAGATGGTAGGGACGGTGGGAACAGGGGTATTTGATAGGATATAGAGAGGATAGTGGTATAGATGGGATGGTTGGGATGGTAGGGACGGTGGGGACAGGGGTATTTGATAGGATATAGAGGATAGTGGTATAGATGGGATGGTTGGGATGGTAGGGACGGTGGGAACAGGGGTATTTGATAGGATATAGAGGATAGTGGTATACATGGGATGGTTGGGATGGTAGGGACGGTGGGGACAGGGGTATTTGATAGGATATAGAGGATACTGTAGGCATTATAATATCAATATTAATATTCATACAAATACATAATTACCATAAATTTTATACTAAATTGACCTATATTCGCATGAATATTAATGACAAAATGGCTACTAGACATTTGCATATACGTGACTTCTTATATGGAAGTTTCTGTGTGAGCTGTTTTAATACTGTTCTACGGTTCTCCCATAGGAAATAACAAGCATTTTTAGGCTACAGACGGACCACAGACAATAACGGTAGTTTTTTAAAGTATTATTTCCCCCACCTATTTCCCTGCAAATGTGAGGGAAAAGTCAAACCGAACTCAACTGTTGAAACGTCTCCGTGGACCGTATTCTGAAATCGTTTGACAATGTCATGATGTTTTGAGACCATTTCAAATCCGAAAATATACGATCGGTTCCGAATGTTTCCGATTAGCCGATTGTTTGAAACTCGGTTCCATGACCTGTCAGCCCCTGACAGGTCATGGCCATGTGCCGGAGAAAAACAACGTGTTTTTCACCCGTCTGCCCGTGTGGTAGATTGCGCTGGTGTTGGTGATAGATTGTATCCTTCACTAAGTTGATGTTGCAGCATTTCAGTTACAAAAACGAGTGAGATGAAAGAGATTTGGGGTAATATTTTCACTTTTTACCGTCTGCTCGATACATTTGGAATTTGTCCGTCAGCGCCTTTGTTGATAAAAAACGAAAATAGTCTCGTTCCACGTTTTACTTCTCATGTGTGCACGCGTGTGTGTAAACATAGGCGGACAATCAACTAGGGCAATGCTGTGAATGCGATTAATTGTTGCGAAGAACGCGCAACGCACCTACTGCACGTGACCTGTTTTTCCGAAGATTTCCGATCTCAATTTGAAATGGTCTATAAACTGTTAGCAGGGCTGTCAACTTTTGGGATTTGCTGGGAGGGAGAGATACATACTCAAAAAAATAATCGTAAAACATGCACAATTTTTTCCCCGTCAGCAGCTGAAATCCTGATAAGTGGGGGGGGGGGGGGGGGGGGGGGGGGGGTGGGGGGTGGGGGGTGGTAGGGATGATGTTTTCCTCAAATCCGCACGAAAATTGCATGGTCAAAATCGCAAATGTACCCAAAATCGCAAATGTACCGACGGAAGCTAGTATAAAGGTTTTGATACACACTTTAATTGAGGTAATTTTGTTGATGCGTGAGATTTTATATGCTATGCGGGAGTGCGGGAGAAAGAGTGTCTATGCGGGAGACTCCCGCCTAATGCGGGAGAGTTGACAGCCCTGCTGTTAGTAGACCATCTGCGTGTGGCTTCAACTTATGAAGTGTTGCAGACCTACTCAAAGTCAAATAGTACTAGTAGTATGGGCATAATTCGCGTTATTTCACGCGAGCGTATTTTCATTTTGTTCTTGTTTGCGGGGCGCGGCGTCAAAACTCAAAATGCTTGACACTGTCACTGACAGCCGCGAATAAATAACTAAGCGCCGTTAATCACACTCACACAGCGTTTGACGCACATTTTGCACCTACGCATTACAATATGAACGTACGCAACTCGCACATACGCATGATTTGATGGAATTTAATTTATGTCCAAGGCATTATTATGACAGGGAGTAAATGTACATCATCATCATGTACATGTAGCAATCAGCATCATAATGATCATATTATTTATAAGGCTGATTAATATTTAGCATGATCACATTGATCAGGAAAGGTGAGAAGCCACCTTTCCTGGTATACAAATTGAGCAAGCACCACTTACGCAACGCAGCACAAAGATGATCACGCTCGAAATAATGCTCATGAGTCATGGTTGTCATGTTGTGCACATTGAATGTACGCAAAACGCTGCTTCTAAGTTCTTCAATTTAATTCAATGTGATTTTATAATTCAATTATAAATCCGACTACAGTACATGTCGCTTTGGTCATCTGGGTATTTTTAAAGTCATTTGCTATGGACAACAAAGCAAAACATCATTATACATAGCTTTTATTCCAAAGGCGAAACCAGATTTCTAGAAATGACGTCACTTACAGAAGAGAAGGCATTGATTTGATGTCACTGTTTGTGCGTGAAACTTTCAGAGTGTTGATTGATTGATTTTGATCGTTCAATCGATCGATCAATCAATCACCGAGAGTTTCACGCACAAACACTCAAAACAGTGATGTCAAATCAATGCCTATTTGGATGTCATTTTGAGAAATCATGTTTGGCGGTCGTAATACAAAATCTTCCGTTATGCACTTATCAATTGCAAGCCCGGCCCCGGAGGACCCGGGACATTGCGGGGACTGTACACAAGTGTACAAAATATGATGCCCGGCTATGCGGGGGAGTGTACGGGGACGTACAAACTGTGCCCCCGCTAGCCGGGGCCTGTGTAACGGGGACGTACGCTAAATTTCTTTCTTTATCTTTCTTCTTTTTTTTCTCCTTTTCCTCTTTCTTTTTCCTCCCTTTTTCCTTTCTCCCTCTCTTTTCTTTACCTCTCCCCCTTCTTTTCCTCTCTTTTCCCTTCCCCCATTTTTCCTGGTGGGTAGGTTTGAATTTCCTGCTGAGCACCTTCAGGGGGGGGGCACTGTGCCCCCCCCCCCCCCCCCCCCGGCTGTTACGCCACTGGGGTACACAAATGTACACCTCAGGCGTCGCTATAAATAAGCTAGAGATGCGATGCGCTTGACTGAATAAGCCTAATAAGGAACACATTATAATTATAAATGCATCCTGTTAATGTTAACCCTAACACTTCCCCCAGCTTTTTTCAGAATTTTTTCTTCAACGCGGAAAATCGACCAAAATATCCCCCCCGATCCCCTCGGGATTTGATCCAGGGACCTCTCGCACCACAGGCGAGGGATTCCACAATTCACCACGGCTGTCAAGCACAGTTCTGGGCAGTGTATTGCCCAGACTGTATGTATTGGGTCCATTTTTTCATCAAAAAACTTCCACGCCGGGTGGTATCAACGTGCCCAGTCGTGGTATTTTGGGGTATATGGTAGTGTTAGGGTTATTGTTGTGTTGCAGAAAAAAATTAAGTAACCCATGGAGTGTAGCCGGGGCATACACTTTGTGCTGGGTAAGGATGACCGGGACTGTACACTTTGTCCCGACCACTGGGGCTGGGACTGTAGTGGTGATGTACTCAAAATAGCGCCCCGCCCCACGGGGACCGTACACACCTGTACGTGGTACATCACATCAGCAATTTGTATGTCCCGGTCCTAATCCACGCTATCAATCCCCGGTGCATTATATTTATACACAACAAGATCGTTCGAATCCTAGTGAAGAACGCATGAGAGGCTGTGTAATAAGCGACTGTTATGTTATGTGGTTTTTTCACCTTTTCTGATTACAATTACAATTGGTCTAACTTTTGCTTTAATTAATTTATTATGTTTTGAACATTTCAAAGAATATTTAGGGCCTATGCCTGGGTTAATTATGGCTCAAGTCAAACTATTTCAATTTCCAAGAAAAAACTTACTTGAATTTGAATCGCCCTTGGCCAGGCCTCAAAATAAGAAATGAAAAGGGCGGGCAATTTAAAGCAATTTGAAAGGGACACCAAATTTATCCAAGGCCATTATGTAATTTTGAATGGAGTAAAAACAGCCAGAAATTAAGGGGCATCAAATTGCCTTCGATGCCTGAACAGTTAATTTGAACCCTGCCCTTGGCTACGGAAACAAGCCTAGACTAGCCGGCATCGGTCATTTCTTTACCGTAGTGGGAAATGGGAATAGGGCGATTTACTGGTATATTAAACTAAGGTTTTATTAATTTTAATCAGAAAACGGAGAGCTTTGACTCGGAACTAATTCCCGCTATACATGTAGTAGATGATGCTTACTTTCAATAGTTGACTACACGGTCCGATGCTAACAGGCGCGTAGATGTTAAGGGCTAAATTTGCCAGCAACTACTACATGTAAGTAGTATGCACTGATGTATCCACTTTAGCCAAAGATAAATCTTAGCGCAGTATAAGCACTCGCCTTATAAATGTAATGCTAAACTCATGTTTGATTTTGATGACCGGTTTTGTATGGGTCGGACGTGCTTGGGCATCATTATGCATTGATAAATTTTTTTTATCCAATTTTTTTTGGCCAAGTAAGATTCTCAACACATAATAATGATAAAATTGGATGGATTTTTTCGCATACTGATACTGATACACAAATAAATTGGTCTCGCTACGAGTTTTGAAAGTATTGTGCTCGATTTTGTCTCGCACAATTTTTTTAAAAACTCATAGCTCGAATGCTCAATCCATCCAACTTTATATCAAACAAACCTCTTATTTTTGTGGCCTACAGTGTATTAAAAGAATAATTATAATTTATAAAATGGGACTTTTTAATTTGTTGCTCTTACATATTGTGGGGATTTCCAGGAGGCCAATTATCAAGCATAATCGATAGAAGCAAACAATTCTCGATCAATTTGCGTATGTGTTTTGCGTAATACAAGTCATGAACGCCATTACGCACTGAAGCAATTCTGAGATGCATATTTGTTGATAGTACCAGTAGAACAGTCAATATAATTTAAATATCACCAAGTAAGTGGATTGTGGTTATTGTTTAAATATCAATAATGAAAATTATAATTGGTGGTTTGCAAAATTAACAAACAATTACAAATACATTTATAACCAGTGGCGTAACTAGGGTCTTGACTCTCAAATTTGGATGGGGGTGGGGGGAGGACATAACCAACTACTTTTTGTTACACCTAACCACCCGCAGTGCCACAAATGGCCATGGTGCAGTCCGTCTGTTGTGAGCTGGCGTGGCACTTTTTCGATAAAATAATGGCCCCAGCAGGGGCATCCCCAGACCCTTTTGAATGGGGGGGGGGGGGGGGGGGGGGGGGTGTGTGTAGACGTCCCGATTGCCGACAAGCACCTCAAAAAATAGTAAAAGGATAGCCCCAATTTTTTTGGCAGTCTCCTCATGAGTGGGGGGTAGGGCCGGTAGGATCAAAAAATATTGCACGGTCACAAATATGCGCACGGTCAAAAATGTTCGCACAGTTAACAAATCGCAAAGTCAAAAAAGCAAACACAGTCAACAACAAATGGCCAATCAGCGGCCACCTTGGCCCCCAAATTTGAGCACGCTACTGCAATCACCCCCACCGACAATTTTTTTAATCTTTTTTACAGAATTGTTATCGACGCAAATGTATCGACGGAAGCTCGTTTGTACAGACAGATTTGATGAATAGGGCAGATTTTGCCGACAGATTTGATTAATGGGAGGGTGTCACACCCCCTCTCTGGGGATGTCCTTGGGCCCTTAGGGGGGGGGGGGGGGGTGCTTGTCGGCAATCAGGACCTCTACACTCCCCCATTCAAAACTGACCTGAGAACAGGGTTTTGTTGGTCCCCAAATTATAGATCTCTGCTTGGTATGTAGTTTAGGTGCATGGCACACATCAAATCGTACTGGGGTAAGGTACAGCTTGACCTATGTTATGTAGGTTAAGTTTGTTGGTTCGATTCCATCACCAGTAAATTGTATGTGCCTGTCTGTACTGACACTGGCTACCTATTTTTATTTTTATTTCGACTTATTTTCCCGATTGAATCTTAACCCTAACTCTATAACACCACAAGGCAAAAGGCAACAGATTTTTTTCCCTCTGAGAAAATTCACCGGAAAGGTCACCTGAGTCGACCCCCTAGGATTTGAACCACAGATCTTCTGCACCAAAGCCAATCTACATTCCACTACACCACGGCTGCCAATGCTATTCGCCTCGTAATACAGCCTGGGTCCATTTTGCCATTTTAATACTAAATTGCCCATCATCAAACCAGGTATGGGGCAAATTGGCAATTGCCATTTAGATGGGGAAAAGTGAATCCCTTAGATTTTTCAAATACATGTAGGCGCAATTCACCCAGTCAAAGGGGGAGGGGATCCCTTACCCGGTCCTGCTGGGGCAGTGCAAAGCAGGGGCGTGAGAGGGTCTCTTTTTAGCTGATTTCCTCTTTGTTTACATTTTTCTTATGTCAGCCTTTTCTTTTCTTTTCAGCCCATATTTGGCATTTTTACCCATATTTTTATTTTTGAGATATCCTCTTGTATCAGTTTTCTGATCCTTGGTGTGTTTTATTCCTGGTTCCGTTGGATTCATCTTTTTTACATTTTATATTTTTACCTAATTTTACCCTGTTTTTGTCTGTTTTCCTCTTTTTTTTTATTTGTGGCCTCTCACACCCCTGGCAAAGTTAACGGTAAGTTTTAATGGTACATTTTAACGCCAACTTTTTAATCCCCTTGATTTTACTCGCGAAATGTTACCGCTAAGTTGATCGATCCTAGTCGATGGGCCATGACATTTTACCTTTTGTTCAAATACCAAACAATGCTGCCCCACCTGAAAAAGACTGCCTCACAATGGGTAGATTCCAGCATGTACCTGTATACGTCGGGGTCACAGAACAGAACTTCACGTTGAAATTAAACGGGTAGCTGTTTCTACTGAAAAAAATTACCATTTATTATCGGTAACAAACCTGGTTTGTGAAGATTTTTGCGGTTACAAAACTTACCGTTAATTACCGTTATCTGGCTGTTTCTACTGGGCAACTTAAAGGTAGATGACCCGATCACATTCTCGTAACACAGAATTATTTCAAACATACGGAGATTTTCATATCATATGAAAGCTCGTATTTTTCTCATCATCAAACTAAAATTTGACGGCCTAAATCGGTATAATTACGGAGAAATCGATGAAATAACGTCGAATTACCGCGAATGGTGGTAACCACCGATATAGTTTGTGTACTACTCAATGGGTACAGTTCACAGCATCTTGTGCGTCTAAAATAAGAACCATTAGAGCTATGCAACTCAAACTTTGGAACACAACTTTTTTAAGGATGACCTTTCATGTAGAATAAGGTGTATGTTCCGATCACTTTTTTGGGGGCTATGGTGTTTTTTTCGCATCAAGATATTTTGATATCAGAAGAATCCCTATATATTTCTCATTATGTCTGTAAAATCTTAGAGGCCAGAAATGCTCCATTTAAAAATTATAGGCTAAAAGATGGTAAATACCGTAAATTACTGCCAAAGGTGGTAAACTACCAGCCAGTTTGTGTACTCCTTGATGGGTACATTTTTTGTGACCTTGTGCTTCTAAAATTTGAGTTAAATGCAACTCAAACTTTGGAATGTGACAAATCTAAGGATGACCTTCCATGTCACATAGAAAACATCAAGTTGAAAATCAGGCCAGCTGTCAGAACATCTACCTTTTAAAAATCTCTTCTCTTCTCCAAGTCAAGTTTCTTTTTGATTTTCAATTCTTTCCACTCATTTATTTTCCCTTCCTTATCATCTATCTAAAATACTCTTTTCCTTCCCCCTCTTTCCTTCCTACCTACACTTCGTTTTTCTCTTTCCTTTTCCTTTTCTCTTCACTTTCTTCTTCCCTTCCTTTAAATTTTTTTAGCCCGATAATCCCGACTCCATAGCCCCTCCCCTGCCCAAGTCAGTTTCATCATGGTTCTCTACACAAAAATGTAGATGCAGGCACCACCATGGCTAAATGTCACTAGTTTCCAGGGCTATGCCCCTGATAGGCCCTGAACCCAAAATATGTCGTTTTATGGACTCCCAAATAATTGTGTTAGATTTTTTTTTAATTTACAATTTTTTGAAAATGCCCCCAAAATGCCCTAAATGTTTGTAAACCAAAAACAAAACACGCCTGACCGACTGACCCTTATTGACACATTATTTAGAAAGTTCCCAGAAACAAAATATTATTTTCTGCCCTGCCCATTTCCCCACTAACTTTTATGCAAGATTGTAAACTGATTTTATTTTTGCTTGCACTCATTTTAATACAGGCTTCAATATTATAATGGATCTCGAACCACCTTAATTCTTCTTGCTTCAGAATGCTGAATCTTTGCCTTAAAAATGATGAAAACCCATGAGCAAGCTTCAAGGGGCTTCTTGTGTGAAAATTGATTTTTTTTATTTTAAATTGTTGAAAAATCACCCACAATTCTTGATTTTGAGGAAGCAATTTAACCTAAACACCCGGCCGAATGACCCTACCTGAGAGGTCTGTTTGCTTTTGGAACTTTTTTCTGTCGCCTAATGGTATCCAGTGTAAGTAAGTACAGGGCACAGGCAAGTAAAACTTACTGGTGATGGAATCGAACCACCGAACCTGACCTACATAATAGGTCAAGCCGTACCTTACCCCAGTGTTGGTTTGATGTGTACCATACCATGCACCTACACTACAATAGAAACATTTTAGGGGAATTTGTTTTACAAAAAATTATATTTAAACAAATTGAAGATTGTTGCAAATTGTTGAAAATTCACCCAAAATTCTTGATTTTTTTTAGAAAAAAACAACAGCAAAAACCCACCTGACCAAATGACCCTACCTGCCATGGTTTTAGTTACGGAGGGAGATTTAAATCTCGCTGAATGAGGGGTCGTGATAACCTCGAAAGCTATGAAGCTCAAACACAATGGTTCTAAATAGGTATCTAAATTATTTCTAAAATACTTGATGTCTCAATTGAATGGGTTCCATTCATAGTTTTGTGTAGGTAGATACTTATACATGTAATGTAGCCTTATCTGATGTGTACTGTAAAACACTGTCAAAGCTAAGCTAAGCCTAAAACCAAAGAAAATAGTGGTTGGACTGCACTAGTAGGAGAGGCCTAGCTCTGACACATATAGCTCTAATGATCCTATTCAACTGGAAGTCAGATATTTTCATCAATATTGTTCAACTTTTCTGAACAAAAATAGCCAAACTTGCTTCAATTCAGATATCATATTTAATGTTTAAATAATATGCATGCCTTGGTTAAATAGCTTGATCTTTTTCAATTACCAAGAAAAACTTTCTTGAATTTGGATCGCCCTAGCTACAAAAACTAGCATAGACAGCGTCGGCATCATTATTTTGCTGTAGCAGGAATAGGGCGATCCAAATTCAAGCCATTATTTCTTGGAAATTGAAATAGGTTGAGGTATGATATCTGAAGCAAAGGTTTGACAAATTTAGTCAGAAAAGGTGAAAAATATTGATGAAAATATCTGAAGCTGACAGCAGATGCTTTCATTCCATGATTGCCTAATTCCAGCTTCATAGACTGACTCAAACGTACAGTAAATGTATGACTCCCACCAGTGTTCGATTTAAGTGGTAATCCGGGCGTTTTACGCCCAAAATGGCCGCCGGAAGACCTAAAATTCAATGCTGGTTATCCGTCGGACACCAACAAAAAAAACATTTTTTAATTTTTTTGTAGTTTCTTCGTACGATGCTTCGTTAAGAAGTTACAAGCAACACTTCTCTTCCCAAGAAGTTAAAAAATTACAAGCAACACTTGAACTCTTCCCATATTAAATGTTAATTTACTGAATTTATATATTTTTAGAATGTGTCGTGTGGTATAAGATTAAATGTGCTTTTTCGTTTCGTATACGGATACCTCTGAAATTCCCGAGAAATCTTGACTTTGGCGGATAACCAAAAATGTTGGCGGATAACCTGATTTAGTGATTTTATATCATGGTTATCCGCTGGATAACCAGATTTTTTTCCTTAATTCGAACACTGACTCCCACTGTCTAAGCCTATGCAAGTTTTCGTCTGGTAGGAGTGGGCAATTGACGGAATATTAGTACCGCGTGCAGGACTGCAGGGAGCATGTCTCTTGTGACTGGCAGTAGCAGGGCAATATAAGCAAGCAAACAATAAACAGAACAGGGATTGGTATTACGAGAGCTCTACCGAATGAATTATTCCAAATTCTGCCTGTGTCAATATTTCATGCTATATATAAAACACATTTATACCATTAAATTACCAAATGGCCATGCCACAAAAAAAATGTTATTTTTGGATTGCTTTCACTATAGTATTAATATCCGACCCGTATGGGTCAGTCACCGTCAGTGTTGTAGTCGAGTCCACCCTACCCGAGTCCCAGTCCTTACCTCTCGAGTCCGAGTCCGAGTCCTTACTGTCCGAGTCCGAGTCTGAGTCCTTCATGTTCGAGTCCGAGTCACGAGTCCTTATAATGTATTTAAGTTCTGATCACATGTCATTAATTTTGCTATCTACGTATAATTAGCCTAGGCCAACATATCAGTGAAGTCAACATAATGATGCATTTAACCTTCGCATCCCTATACAATACATGGACAAAGTGTGATACAATGTTGAATTATAGGCATAAGAATTGATTCAGATATTCTTTTTTATTGGACTTTAAAATATCACATCACATCACATCACTGGTATGGGTTATTATTATATAATTACCAAATGATCACCAAATTACGATATGACTTGACCTGTTGTACTATAGGTAAATTAATAATTGAACGAACATCACGAACGCAAAATGAACGCGCCCAAAATTATCACGCGAATGGTTGTGCGCGCTTCACGCGCAATGTACTCGATACGCTGCTTAGTTGTGTTCGTTCAATTATTAATTTACCTATAGAGTGAAACTGTAAATAAAGGCCTATAATATTGTAGGTCTTTATTTTATTTATAACTATTTAATTTTAACTCTGAAGAAAATGTAATTTTTATTTAAAAATTAAAAATGTGCCTATACTCTGTTTGGCCATCTCGAGACAGTGACATATCAGCGTATTCTAAATTGCGGCACATAACGTGGGTGCCTACTTGTGGCGCTGGCGTACAGACACGAGCGTTGAAAGGCAGAAGATACACATGCATGCGTAAAAGCTGCGCCTGTTAAGTTATGTCACTGTCTCGAGATGGCCAAAAAACAGAGTATAGTGCTATAATCAGGGGTGGATCTTTACTTCACTAGCCAGTGGGACTGGTAACTTGAGAAAGTTACCAGTCCGTAAGAGAATTTACCTGCCCCATCTATTGACTTGGAAATCTGAAACACATAACATAACACATGCATTGAAACGAGAAGCGAACAATGAGGAAATCATAACAAATTGTCATGTAAATAAAGAAATCCGCATGCGCAGTTCGCTATTTTGGGGGTATCGTTATTGCAAATATTTTACCGGGAGGGATATGGGCATTGCTTCTTTACGACGACTCAGCTGTTTACGCTGGTTCCCTGCACGCTGTCCACTCGTCACGGGTACGTTGGTGGCTGGTGCGTGGTGTCATTGAGGCAGGGTACCAGCAATCAGCTGTTACGCTGCATGTACAGTGTACGTACAGTACGTTTGACTGGAGAAGATGGCGTGCATGGTCATTGCAATGGGCGGGGGTTTCCCAATTCTCAAACTCGGCAAACTTTAATGTTTGGTTGCGGTGGGTTTATTCTTCGTGCGTGTAAGTGTGTGTGTGTGGTGTTTTATTTTTTATTTTAAGCTTACTGCTTACAGCTACTCATTCGACAATAGAATCAACACTTCAGTTGGTTAAAAATGTTACCCGCCAGCGGGACGGGTACTTTTGAGAATCTACCCGTCCGACACCAAAGTTACCCGCCGCTGGCGGGCGGACCGGTGCTAACGTCCAGCCCTGGCTATAATCAAAACAAAAGTTTGTCGATCACAGTGTATACGATTCCCCAGGGTCCCATGCGACTGTTGCATATCCACGTCATTCGCAATGACAAGGGCGCAGTAAAACCAGAAGATGTGACGTGACGTAGGCCTACTTGTAAACAAATAGGTAATTGACCAATTGCGGGCCCTTATCAACAAGACCCCACACCCTACACTGTTGCGACTGTTTTGGAACGCACTGCATGCAAGGAAACTCTCAACCTAGCTTTGTTTGTAATGATCGCAAGCAATCGCAAGCGTTCGGATCATGACGCTATGATCGACAATTTTTTGTTTTGAATAACACATGGTTTGGACTTCACTAATTTCTAGAGTCTATATAAGTATAGGGCCTAAGTCTATTAGTCAAAGCATGATAAGAGCACTATTATTATTAATATTATTAGAGTTAGACTAATGGAGATGCCCAATTGTTGGTTAGGCCCCTTGCAATTAAATGTGAGTTTACTGTTGCGTTTTTGAAAAGCAGGACGAGGTGACTATTTAATATTAATATTGTAATATTTTGGGGTAAAGTCACCTGATTTAATATTGTCGGCGTTGTTAACTATTATCCAAGGTACGAATACAATTCAAATGCTGTTAATTATGTCCTACCACCACCTACTGCCTTAGCTTTGCATTTTGTTTCTTTTATAAAGGAGTCTACTCATATTTGCATCCCTACGAATATGCTTCAAATGCACACATTTCAATACAAAGCGACATGTCAGTTGCAAGTTTCGTGCAGAGTTTTTTACTATGTTTTCCCAACCCGGAAGTATTGCAATGCGGCTCATCGGCTAATTTTATCGTCAGAAAAGTGTTAAAAAGCTTATGAAAAAGCTGTAAACAATGAAATAATTAAATATTTTTAAAATATTACATATATCACGCGGGTGACTTTTGGACGCGCGCGGGCAACAGTAAACTCACATTTAATTGCAAAGGGCCTTATATATAAATCTGGGGATCATGTTTCGTGTAACTAGGCTCACTAGCAGTGGACCAACAAACCAATAATAATAAACAGATTGTTAGAAATAAAGGTTCTGCCGTACCGAGCCGAGCGAATTAATTACTTTTTCCGAATTCTGCATATTGTAGTTGTACTGTCCTACACAGTCTTCTAAAAACATCTAATACTATCACGTCACCACAGGCTACAGCCATCATGATCATGACAGTCTGTTTCAAATATCATCCTCATGCTCACGGATCATGCTATGCTGTCCAGTGTTTTCACTCACCCTATACAAAGGGTGAAATACCCTTCACTTTTAATTTTCACCCTTCAACATTTTTTTTCAAGAGTGAAAAATGTTGACAATTTCATTGTTTTACTGCCCAAAACACTGCGCGAGCACACATTCTGGCCATCATTTTGGTTTTTCACCCTCGAGAAATAAACCCAGGGAAATTGCTGGCTGTCCACGGGGTAATTTGGGAGGTTTTGTTGCTTTTAGCCTATAGATGCTTATTACTAACAACAAAGTCACTAAACCTCTCATAATGTCAACTTTTGACGTTGTAATCGTAATCAACACCTGATTTAGTTCGCTGCTCTCTCTCGCTGTTTTGTGTGGTTTTGTTGTTGCAGATATCAGAATAACCTATGACCTTTCGTGACCTAAGTCCTAATCGATAATAATTTTTGCGAAGTTTTGCCAGTTGCTCTAACTTTGATATTGCGCAATATAGCTCCCGTTGTAAGCAGAAAAACACGGCACTCCCCCCCCCCCCCCCCCCCCCCCGACAACTTGTGACATTTTACTCTCAATTGTCACAGCCCTAGCGCAAATAATACTGGAGCTATTAGATATTGAACAGCACCCACCTACATCATGTACAAGAAGAAGCTGGAGTCCTAAGTACTAAGTATGATTTGTCGTTCAGTGTTTTGGGTAGTAAAACAATGACATTTTCAACATTTGTCACTCTTGAGAAAAAAAATTGAAGGGTGAAAGTAAAAAGTGATTAAGTGAAGGGTACCCTTTGTATAGGGTGAGTGAAAACACTGATGGGGACAAATAGTGAAACATGCAAAACACTCTATGATGAATAATACCAACTGATGACAATTAACACTAATGATTTGTTGTACTAGAACTAGAAATTAATAATTGAACGAACACAACTAAGCAGCGTATCGCCGATCGCGTACATTGGGTAAAGCACGCACAACAATTCGCGTGATATTCCGGGCGCGTTCATCTTTGTACTGCGTTCGTGATGTTCGTTCTAAATTATTAATTTACCGAGGCTATAGGTCAGCATGGACCTTCAATTTGCCCGTGACAACAAAGCATCAAAATAAATTAGGCCTACTACCGTTACCGTACGCTCTACTACTCGACCATACAGAAGAACGTAGTGACCATAATATGTGATTGTGAGGCTGTGTAAGCGACCGTTGTTTACATGGAGCAATATTTACGAAATTCGTAAAATGTTTCACTCGATTTTCAGACTTTGACCTGTAAAAAACAGTGAAAACTTGCATTATGTGTTATTAATATGATAACATACACGACTCATGAGTATGTAGAGGAGTCACTTTGTCAAATATTCTGTTCGATGGTAATTAACATTTCACAGGAGTACGAAAAGGGTTAAATTTTTGCCGTTTTGGTGATGGTGCAATCTGAATTTGTTTGAATTCACGTAGTTTATGGTCAACGACATGTGACATCACTCCGGGCTCACATATTTAGTAGGCTATTATAGGCTTAGCCTTAGCTTTTACTTTTATTAGGCCTCCTGTACTGTAGTACAGCCTGCAAGCCTCGATTTAAGGACAAGTGAACCGGGAGCTACTTGTAACTTTTCTGACAAAAGTAGCTCCCGCTCATACTTTGCTATACAAAATTTGAAAACACCGGGAGCAAAAACTTGGCAACCGGAGGGCAAAAAACTCCCAGCTCCCACTTAAATCGAGGCTTGACAGCCTGTAAGTGTAGTGTATTGATTGACATTTATTCCATTTTGATTTTGAATTTCAAAGAGATATTTTATTTTCAAGATTTTATGATCATATTCATGCCTATAATTTATGCGAAAAATCAACGAGGTATCGCACTTTCCAAACCAAGTGATAAAATTTACTTACGCATCTCCTCTGGATCTGGATCTGGATTGATACTGTCCAACACCCCCTAATGGGAGTCAACCGGACAGGGTTTGGTGCGCGAATGCTGTGTGGTTTGCTTATTTGTGCAGTAAATATTTATTAGCTGCTGTCTTGAATGCTTTCTTCTCGTTGATTGTGGTTACAGTTTGTGGTAAATTGTTCCAATCTATTATTGTCCGTGGGATGAATGAGTATTTATAGCAGTTTTTGTTTGTATGAACTGGGATAAAACTGTTGGCTGCTGTGGATGTATTTCTGGAGCTCCTCTCGACCGGACGCAGGAGATGATGTACTGGAAAGGCCAGGTGACCCGCGACCGCTTGATGGAAGTTGGTTAACCTGTCAACAGTCCTCCGGTGTTGTAGAGATTCCCATTTCAAGTCCTGTTTTATTTCTGTTATACTGCTTTCTCTGCTATATATTCCACTAACAAACCGGGCCGCTCTATTTTGTATGGCCTCTAATTGGTTTATGAGAACCTTTGTATGTGGATCCCACACAGAGGAGCAGTAGTCCATGATTGGACGTACGAGTGACGTGTATGACATTTCTTTGATTTGGGTTGAGCACGAGTATAAGTTCCTTTTTATAAAGCCCAACGTTTTGTTTGCTTTTGACGCAATCCTGTTTATGTGTGAGTTCCATTTGAGATCATGACTTAAATCCACCCCTAAATATGTATGTGATGCTGTTTCTTGTAATGTTGTGTTATTGAGAGTGTAAGTATCTCAGAGGCGATTTAGAGTGTGAGACTCGGAGTATATAACATTTTTTGGCGTTAAATTGCATTTGCCACTTGTTTTGCCATTCTGTCAATGTATCCAAGTCTTTTTGTAGTGTATCCGCATCCTCTTGATTCCCCACTCTGTTGTACAAAATACAATCGTCGGCAAACAGGCGTACTTTTGAACGTATGCCGTCAGGCAGGTCATTAATAAATAATAGAAAAAATAATGGTCCTGTGACTGTTCCTTGTGGTACGCTTGAGTCGACGTGCACCCAGTCTGAGTATTCACCATCCATCACTACGCGTTGTTTCCGTTTTGTGAGGAACGAAGTAATCCAATTGTGAGTCTTACCCCGGATTCCATATCGACGTAGTTTCAAGAGTAGCCTCTGGTGTGGCACCTTGTCAAAGGCTTTGCAGAAGTCCATTATGATGACGTCTGTTTGGTGCCTTTGGTCCAGGTCTTGGGCGATATCTTGTGCGGTAGACAAAAGTTGGGTCTCGCATGAATGGGATTTCCTAAAGCCGTGTTGTTGATGACATAAAATATTGTGTGAGTCCAAATGATTCATGATAGTGGAATACAGTATATGTTCCAGAACCTTACTACAGACGGATGTCAGATTTACAGATCTGTAGTTTGCTGGATTTGTCCGGTCATCCTTTTTGAATATGGGTGTGATATTTGCGCAAAGCCAATCTTGGGGGACGTCTCCAGTATCAAGTGAGCGTTGGAATATTATGGTGAGTGCTGAACCAATCTCCTGGGCGGTATTTTTTAGGACCCATGGCGTTATTTCATCGGGGCCTGGTGCCTTGAATGGTTTGAGATTTTCAAGCAGCTTTATTACTCCCTCTTCGTTAACCACTATTTCTGACATTGATGGAATCTCGCTTTCTTTTTCCTTTGGTAGGTCAGACATTCTTTCCTGAGTAAATTGCTTCTTGTATTGGTTGTTGAGCACTTCTGCTTTTCCTTTGCTGTCTGTTACTAGCTCCCCGTTGTATTTTAGAATTCTCATGACTATCTGCTGATAGTAGCGTTCATCTCTTGTTTGATTGCTTCAAATTCATTAGCAACTAGTCCTTGGTACCAAAATCTAGGATTTTGGTACTTACTCAGGCAAGTGTGTAAAGTGGAAGCTAACCATCTCTTGAAACACAGACTTTTAATCAGTCTATAAAATAAGTCCATGCTTGTAAAAAAACCTAATCTGTGGCAGATTGCATAATCAGCATCCATCTCATCTTGAAGGCATCATCATGTTTATGAATAGATTCAATAGAAGTTATTGATTGCTCCAGAAATGCCAGAAAAGATAAGTTGGGATTAGGCCTATGTTAATCCATGCATGCCCAGCATAGAACAAACATGACAAAAGAATCAAAAAACATAATAAACGAGGGCATCAATGATGCAGAACCGCGACATTTTTGCAGGTTTCATGTAAAAGGGAGCTTTAGTATATTCTACAATAATGACTCATAATAGATCTGGCCATGATGAAACTGGAATGATGGATCTTAAGCTTAGTTTATTTTCAATTGGACTTCACATTTTAGCAACAACTTTAACAGCCTATTTTACAACACGGCCTAAGATGACATTTAACCTTGTTAACATAATTATGCAGGGTCCTATGTTACAACTGTAACCTAAGTGAGTTCCAATTGGACTTGAACTTATTGGTTGAAGACTGAGTGTTATTTTTAGAGTTACAGTTAAATAAATTAGTCGTTGCATTAAGTAGTTATAACTAATTCACATTTTTGGACTAAAATATGCAAATTATCTAATTATCATATTTACACATATGCAAAGAAAGAGATCTAGCTTACAACAATTGTGCAGCCGATCATCTCCCTTCATACTAGTTAACTTGGAAGTGTATCACTCATTGTTTTTAAAAGCCAAATCTTTTCAAAATATGCAAATTAGGACATTAACATAATTACAATCATACAAATCAGCCCTAACATATATCAATAATAAATCTAGTCATGTCTAAACATCCTAGTTTGGTAGATGTTAAACAGTCTATTAGCTGAAGAGTTATACTTAATTGAATAAGTTGTTGCCAAAGTTATAGCTAATTCAAAATGTTGACTTAAATATACAAATGAGCTAATTATCATGTTTACACAAATGCAAATGAGAACTAGCTTGGACCAATGGTGCAGCTGATCATGTCCTATCACACTGTAGGCTGTAGTTAACTTGGAAGTGTATTACCCATTGTTTTCAAAATTAAGAGCCCAATCAAAGATTTGACCAAATATGCAAATTAGCACATTAGAATAATTACATCTAAAGCCCTAACATTGATCAATAATAAATTTGGTCATGTCGAACCATCTTAGTTTGGTAGAGGTGAAGTCTGCCTATTTATTAGTTGAATAATTATATTTAATTGAATGAGGTGTTCCCTTGCAGAGTTATTCAACATTTTGACTAAAATATGAAAATGAGCTAATTCTTATATTTACACAAATGCTAATGGAATCTAGCTTAGACCAATGGTGCAGCCGATCTTGTTCTACAATACTAGCCAACTTGGAAGTTTATTACTCATTGTGTTTAGGATTAGGAGCCAGATCAAAGTTTTGACCAAAATATGCAAATGAGCTCATTTGCATAACAACCATATAAATATGCCCTAGCATTGATCACTGATAGGTCAGGTCATGTCTAACCATCCAAGTTTTGGTAGAGGTTAAATCAGTATATTTGATTAAGATTATATTTAATTAAATTAGTTGTTGTCTTTAAGCGTTATAGCTAATTCAACATTTTGACCAAAATATGCAAATAAGCTCATTAGCATAATTACAACCATATGAATTAGTATTAACTTTAATCAAAGATAGATCTAGCCATGTATAACCATCCTAGTTTGTAAGAGGTTAAGTCAGTCTATTCATTGAAGATTTATATTTAATTGAATTAGTCCTTGCATAAGGAGTTACAGTCAATTCAAATATTCAGGCAAAATATGCAAATTAGCTAATTATCATATTAGCACAAATATAAATTGGACATAGCTTGGACCATTGGTGGAGCTGATCATGTTTTACCATTCTAGCCAATTTAGAAGTGTATCACTCATTGTTTTCATGATTAAGAGCCAAAATAAAGATTTGACCAAAATATGCAAATAAGCTCATTAGCATAATTACAACCATATGGATCAGCATTAACATTAATAAAAGATAGATCTAGCCATGTATACCCATCCTAGTTTGTAAGAGGTTAAGTCAATCTATTCATTGAACATTTATATTTAATTGAATTAGTCCTTGCAGTAAGGAGTTACAGCCAATTCAAATATTCAGGCAAAATATGCAAATTAGCTAATTATCATATTAGCACAAATGTAATAGAGATCTAGCTTGGACCATTGGTGGAGCTGATCATGTTTTACGATTCGAGCCAATTTGGAAGTGTATCAGTTATTGCTTTCATGATTAAGAGCCAAAATAAAGATTTGACCAAAATATGCAAATGAGCTCATTAGCATAATAACAACCATACGATTCAGCCCTAACATAGATCAATGATAGATCTAGTCATGTATAACCATCCTAGTTTTGTAGCGGTTAACTCAGTCTATTTCATTGAAGAGTTATATTTAATTGAGATAGTCCTTGCATTAAGGAGTTACACCCAATTCAAGTATTGAGCCAAAATATGCAAATTAGCTAATTACCATATTAGCACAAATATAAATGAGATCTAGCTTGGACCATTGGTGGAGCTGATCATGTTTTACCATTCTAGCCAATTTGGAAGTGTATCACTCATTGTTTTCATGATTAAGAGCCAAAATAAAGATTTGACCAAAATATGCAAATGAGCTCATTAGCATAATTACAACCATACGATTCAGCCCTAACATTGATAAATGATAGATCTAGTCATGTATAACCATCCTAGTTTTGTAGAGGTTCACTCAGTCAAAGTAAGTTCAGTTCCATTAGTATTTTTGATTAATAGATTAATTTAATCAATGTAAGTATGACTAAAGTTATAGTAAATAAGGCACCTGATAGGCTTCAATGTTTCTGCCCCCCCCCCCCCCCCCCCCCCCCCATCCCCTCTCGAGACCATCTTGCCCATTAACAAAGTACAAGGTTCCTTTCACTTCTTTTTTTTACTTTACATCAAAACTGTCAAATCAACTGGGTATTGAATAGGCCTAACTATCTCCCCCCCCCCCCTTATGTAAATCAAATCCGTGTTCAACCTCTTGAGATAATCCTCCTGCCCCTCTCACACCAAGACAATCTCCCCATCCATGCTCCTCCCACTGTCCCTCCCTCTAGAGTCAATCTCCCCTACTCATCCCCTGTAACATGCGCTCTCCCTCCACCTTTCTCTCCCTACTCCTCTCCAGACTATCTTTATCATGAACTCAGTTGAGTCCAATTAGTGTTTTTAGATCACCGTAAATATACATTTTTAATTGACTATCTACCTCTATTTCCCCCTGGCCCCTCCCTCCCCTACCCTTTACCCCTAACCCTCTCTAGGTTTTTAAGATCACAGTAAATGTATATTGTTTAATTTAATTGACTAAACAAACCTCCCCTCTCCTCCCTACCTAATCCACTTCTCAATTTAGAATCAACAAAAGTTCAGTTCATTTTAGTGTTTTAGATCATTGTAAATATGTTTATAAACTATGGAGATGATGGGTATCACGTATCTCCCCTCCCCTGCTCACCGCCCCCAACCCCACCCTACCCCAATCTGAGACACATATATTCTCAGCCCCCAATACGGTAACTCCCTACTCACCTCTTTAATAACCCCAATTTTAAGTTCGTATTAAGAACACACTATTTGAGAAATTGAATAATAAAATGAGGACACACCCCTTGAGAAATGGTATAATCCTAATTAGTATTTATCTAGGCCAAGTGGTCACGTGGTCTTCTGTGTGTTCTGCATACATGTGCTTGTGTATTTTTAACTCCAAAGTGTGTTAATGAACCTTTCAAGCGAACGTGATCGCCGATCCGTGATATAAACAAACTAAATAATTATGGTAGTCCTTTTTTAAGTGTAGCACAATTAATATATTTTAAGCACCAGAGCAGAGGTAGGCGGCGCGAATTTTTTTTAAACTCAACCATAGATATAGCGGAGCTGTAGGATTTCTATACCAAAAACACATGGCATCTCACCCCTCATTCACAATGGCCAACCCTTGTATTGAATTCCCGTTACTGATTCAGCTCCATTATTCATTAATTAGCGAATGCTTCGAGGAAGTTTATACAGCGCGCGTGAACCATCGCCCACACGAAACACGTGCGAATCAGTATTAACACATTGCATACTATATTACAATTGCTATGTCAGGATCGCGCTCGCGAGTGGACGGCATAAACATATTATTTTATCAATACTAAATAGTATTTTAATCTTAATTTGTGAGCACATTTAATGAACAAACAAATATAGTGATGAAAGCAAGATAGAGTAATATTATGGACAAATAGTATTTAAAAAATCAGAATTTAGAGGCCCAAATGAATGCAATCTCAGTCATTGTACACTTACACAAAATAGCATATGAATGGTTAATAAAAAAAATATTAAGTTTTTGGGAAAGGGCGGCCGGCCGCCACATGAGTTAATGAATTGCTGTTGGTGATGATGGAAAATGAGACTTATTTGTGCAAAATCAATTTTTAAACAGTTGAAACTTTACTAGTTATTTCCTTACAATACTGTCTTCTCAATTGGCTTAATAAATAGTTTCGTGGTTTGTTAATTTTGGATTTCTGAGAGTTTACCAAGGAGTTTACCCAGGGAGGTGTATTAGTAATAACATCTCTCTGGTTTACCCAAGGCTGCTACCAATTAACTATTATCTGCGTGTTATTATTGTTGTAGTATTAATCTCGACTGAACAGCAACCGTCTTTACTGCTTCGAAGATATGTTTGTTTATCCATCGGATCAAATAAGTCCATGGTTTATCCACCGTCTATGGTTTATCCAATATTTACCAAGGCATACCACTTAAGCCGTCTCCTGCGGCTATCACACATGATCACTATAGCCTCGTGCTTGTATAATATCGTTCAATATCAGCACAGTCCAGGATATGACGTATTTCATAACAAAAATTCACATTGCGTATGTATCCAAATCGATTTTCGAAACATTTCTTTCTACACATCTAAGTAAATATGGTTCACAGTATTCTCGCGATTTTTGAGTGATAACCATACCTTAACGAAAAAGTAGTTATCTTTTTAACATTACACACAAAAAACGGAATGCATAACAATGACAACAGTGCCCGCAGATACGAGGCTAGTGATGCCGTGCGTCACAAGAACCTCGATATACATCGCGGTTAATAAAATGGATGAATAGAACAAGAAGTTATTGACCTCCACAGGAGACTCAATTGCTTTAATAGACTTTGCATTAAGTCTGGTAAAGAAAATGGTTAGGTTATTAAATTGGTTCCCTTCAACACTGTGCCTTGAGTAAGTACCAAAATCCAGATTTTGGTACCAAGGACTAATTAGCAACGTCAAATGGGACCATCATTCGTAATTCTCGGTGTGATGATTGTTCATTTAATGTCGTTTCCAGGCATCACTTTTCCTCGCCCGTTGCGTTTTCGGGGTATACGGGTTCCCTTTTACCCCCTTCTTCTTCTGATTATCGCTAATTTTCTGTTCAAATCGATCTTTTTAAAGCTTGGCTTTGACCATTTGATTTCGTTTCCTAATGTTACAACGCCTTTGTTCGTTTACGCTGGTTCCCTGCGCTTATGGTCTTCCACACACACGGCCCGACACTAACCATAGGCGCAGGCGGGTGCTGTTTGTTTCGATACGTTGATTGGCTAATCAGTAATGACGTATTTCTGGGGTCAATGAAAACGTACCAAAACGTACTTGAGATACATGTACGTAGCAACGGACTTGAACCCGGAAATAAATTGATCATTTTCATTCATAAGAAACTAAACACGCCGATCAACATCGCTAATAAAATGTTATTATAATCTTATAATACTAGAAGATCAGCTAATGAGCCATCTTTTTCAGACAAGCCGGCAGTCGAGTCGTCAGCGATTCCAAACAAAACTCATAATCTCATGTAAGAAAATGTCGAATTATGAAGGCTTGACTAGAGCCAAAAACATTAAAAAAGCGAAAAAAGTAAGCTTATAAAATATTATAATATAAATTAGTACCTCAAGTCAGTAATTTGGTCATCAGTTGGTTTTGTTCATCATACTAGCATAACTAGGGCATCGGCCTACGAGGCGTCTCAGTCTCAGTCATGATAGGGTATTTTCCGTTTTCTGGGGTACATGTAAATTGTAATGAAGGTAACCTTTTTACAAATGATGCAGCACTTGCATTATGACTAGCGCTCTCTAGTCTAGACTCTAGTCTTGCTAAACACACAGGCTAAATTGTAGTAATTTTGCAATGTAATGTGCATTAGCCTTAGGCGACAAAAAAACCTGTTTCAAGTGACAAATGGACCTCATACAGGTCCCTTGGGTTGGGTCGGTGGTTAGTTTTTTCGTTCGACGTTGTTTTTAAAAAAATCAGGAATTTTCAAAATTTGTTATGTGTTCCCCTTTACTAGCCTTTTTTTGTCCCCTGATGCTGCAATTTTGGTATTGTAGTTTAGGTGCATGGCACACATCAAACCGTACTGGGGTAAGGTACAACTTGACCTATATAATGTAGATCAAGTTAGGTGGTTCGATTCCATCACCAGTTATTGTACATGTATGTGCCTGCCTGTACCGACACTTGATACCTTGTTTATAGAACATAGCATTTTAATTTAAATTTAAGGAGAGCATGTGCTGTCTAGTGGATAGGACACAGGTCTCACAATACAAAGGTTGTGAGTTCGAGTCCCCGCTAGGTCCAACCTGTCTGTATCCTTGGGCGAGGTACTAAGTCTTAATTGCCTTGTGGTTTGGAAGTCACATAGAAATGATCCTGTGTATCGGAAGAGCAAAAATCAGAGCACGTTAAAAGGTCACAGATTCCTTCGTAAAGAGTAGGGGATCATCCCGGTCTGTGGCCGGCTGTACACACATTGTCCCAAGGAAACAGGGGCCTTGGCGTTAATATCCTGACTTTAAATAAAAGGAAGCTTGTAAATCTTGTCCCCGAGTGTTCTCAAATGCCCTTCACTTTCAATACTGATTTGTGGTACATTGATTGGGTACATGTTTGCCCAAACAAGAGTTGAAAAAAGTGGGTCGGTAGGTCGATTACCTTTTCTTTTATTTCTTTTTTCTTTTTGGCTTCAGACACATAGTGAAGAAAAATACTATACAATTTGATTTTAATACACTTTAATGTTCTTTAAATTAAAACCCTAACCTACCTACACTACGATTCACTACGGCAAAAAACAATGTCCACACGCATGCTACAGCCTTCGAATCGATGACGTCATCAACCAAGCTGATATGTGTGTACGAAATCGCTGCCCGGGTGAGCGTTGGCAGGTTAGCTGATTGGTTACGGACGGCGTTGCGTGGTGATCGGAGTGTCCGGTTTAATCCCAGGGGTTTCGCAGCGATTATTTGGTTTAAAAATCATATTTTGTCCCCTTCCCCAGTTTCCACACCGTAAAAACATAGCCTGGCTGGTTAGGGCTAATACATATATTTTGATTTAATTAACCCTAACCTAACCCCGGTTTAGGGTTTTTGACCGGGATCACCAAACTAAATCTCCGGGAACCTGCCGGGATTCGATCCGGGGACCCTCCGTTCTCAAGCCCCACGTCCCACCCACTAAGCCACGGCCCTCAACTACACATTCGCGCAGTATACTGCGCTCACCATATAGGCTCGGTGGACTACGTCATCGAAAACCGATGATGCATGCGTTTGGAGAGGGACTTAGGATTAGCATTTTTTAGCACTCAGGGGGGTTAGGGTAAATAGAACACACAAAAAAACCTGTTGTAAAGTATTACATCATCTTGGATAAGTTAGCAATTATGAGATGTCGCATTTCATCATTATTTTGTAGGCCTTGTTATCAGCAACATCTTCAATTTAAAATAATGCACACAATTTAATGTTTTTGTATTACAATTTGTTCGGGCTTTTGACCTCCTTATTTTCGAGGTCTTCTATGGGGAGCGAATTAGTTTTATGCTACCTATAATTATTATAGCTCTGACACAGGTTTTGGTGAATGTCAAATAAAATACAATTATATACTCATCATTCAGTTAAAACTTCATGATGCATTCTGACTTCTCACTAAACTAGTATTATATCTTCAAGGAGATGTTTGAAATGGTTTTTAATATCAAAACAACCGGGCGTCCTACCATATCTGAGAGATCGGTTTGCCCATAGCACAAGGATTTGTCATCGCCTAATGGTATCCAGTATCAGTACAGGCACGCAAAACTTACTGGTGATGGAATCGAACCACCCAACCTGACCTACATAATAGGTCAAGCTGTACCTTACCCCAGTACGGTTTGATGTGTACCATGCACCTAGACTATAATACCAAGCAGACATTTTTTGCAGCATCAGGATTAGGGGACAAAAAAGGCTTAAAAAGGGGACACATACATTTTGGAAATTCATGATAATTGTAATAAATTATTAGGGAGCATAAATACCGGTACTTTGGTGGGGTTGGTTGGACATTTTTAAGTCTCTGGAAAACAATTCTTGATCCCCCCCCAAACACCAGTAATTTTTTTCTTGATCCCCCCTTTTTATGTTGAGTTTTTCTTCTTCTTGATCCCCTCCTGTATGTCTAAGTTACCGAGCATTATTAGATTTGACCACGCACTAAGCATGCAACTGTAAAAATTGGGTTTTTTATATGCAAAGTGCAGAAAAAGTGTGGACTTTTTTGCATGCGCGAAGCGTTAAAAAAAAATGGATTTTTTTTTTGTATCCCCTCTGTTACCGATAATTACAATTTTTTTGAGGGGCCCTCCATTTTTCCAACCCCCCCCCCCCCCAACCAAGGTATTTATGAACACTCCCTTATATTTGTTTCATATTCTTTGGTAGATTAGTATTACATGTAATTTACTTACTTGTTATATTGTAACTCTTTCTATCCACCTACCCTTTTTAAGCCTGGCACAAGCATTATGCTTGTACAAGTAATTTGCTTGTGCCTGGTCTCTAATTCATCACTCAAGTCAATGGTTCTCCCAATCAGTCCATTCAGCACGCCTTCAGTGTATTTCAATTAAGATGAAACATAGATCCTTCAAGGATCTATGGATGAAACTATAATGGGGTGGGTGGAAGTGCATTGGGGGTGAAACTGTAGTGGGCAGGGATAGCACTGGGTCCAAAATGTGAGAGGTCCCATGATATTTTTCAGGACCCCGTAGGACTTCAAAAAACAAATTTAAGGGGTCCCCAAGAAATTGAGGGGTCCTGAAGTTGGGATGAAACGGTATTCCTAAAAAATATTAATTATTAATAGTTCAGTCAGTTCCAAATTGGCAAAACCTTTACAGCAGCAAACGAATTCAGAAGAGCGTCACGCATCATAAAACGCTGGCATGGTTTAATATGGCGCGCAATGGTGCAGTGTCATTGTATGTGTGACGCTTGCGTATGCCAAAATCGTGCTTATACGCTTGGATTACCTTTGCGCATGTATAGTTAAAAACCGAATATTTCTCGGCAATTTCAAACTGATTGAACTATTTATAGGACGAAACGGTTTTGGGATGAAACGTCTTGAACATGTATTTACGCCAGTGGTTCCCAACCTCTGGGTCGTGACCCCAATTGGGGTCGCGACCGTTCTTTGTGTGGGGTCGCGGACTAGCCTAATTTAACAAAAATAAAATGCTTTTATATTAATGTTGTATCATAGTAACACATGTGACTTTGTTCTGTGAGGGGTCGCGCTCTGATGCTGGTTTCTAGAATGGGGTCACCACCAGAAAAAGGTTGGGAACCACTGATTTATGCGTTCATTAGTCCATGCTACTATAATCAAAACAAAAAATTGTCAATCACAGAGTCATGATCCGAGCGCTCGCCATCATTAAAAACGTTGAGCGTGTCCTTGCATGCAGTGCATTCAAAAACAGTCACAACATGGTGTGGGGTCTTGCTGATTAGGGCTGCGATTGGTCAATTACCCATTTATTTACAAGTACATCACATCTTCCATTTTTACTGCGCCCTTGCCATTGCGAATGACGCGGTTACGCACCATTTGCATGGGACGCTGGGGAATCGTATACGCTGCGATCAGTCCGACAGTTACATTTTTACAAAATGCCACAAAATATTGTGGGGTTTTATTGAAATGCTGGGCATTTTTTTTGCAATATAGGCCTAAATACAATCAGTTCCAAATTGGCGAGAAATATTCGGTTTATTACTTTATATCTATCCATGCGCAAAAAATAATCCAAGCGTAACAAGCAGGGTTGTAGCTAGCAACATTTTAGTGCCGGTTAAAATCGCACATATTTATCGCCACGTTCTGGCATTCTCAGCCATTTTGTGGTATTTGATGTACACATTTACTCCGTTTTTGAGTCTTAGAGCTGGTTAATTTGCCTGAAATTGCTGTGAGTGCCGGTTGTTTAGCCTTAGCGACCGGCACCGACCAGTGTAGTTACATCCCTGATAACAAGCGCGATTTGGGCATAGCCTAGGCTAGGCCTATGCAAGCGTCATGCATACAAGTGACACTGCACGCCATATTGTGCCATGCCAACGGCAACGTTTTCCGTGCGACGCTCTTCTGAAGTCATTCGCTGCTGAACAGGTTTCGCCAATTTGGAACTGACTGAACTATTATAATTATAGGCTAGCCTGGCCCTGAGTGATATTTAAATAATCCGATTCCATCCAATTGCAAATCTAGAAAATGTGTCCATTTAAAACGGCATCAGTTCTCGTAAATCAATGCTTATATCGGGCATTTTATAATTTTCAATAACAAAGGGGGTATCAAATTGTAGCTAATAGAAATACCTATCAGCTTACATAAATTATATCATCATAGGTCAAATACATTAAGAGTTAGGATACTTTCAATGAGTGCGAACTTTCTTCTCTTTTTTTTGTTTAGGGCCTAAAAATAAAAGCTTATTTGTTGGTAAGATTATACTTTTTTTTCGTATTCTTTGCCGGTATTGGTAGATTCGGTATACTAACTTGTTATATTGCAACACTTTTGTCTACCTACCTAGGTTAATCTGAATTTTTACGGCCGATAAACTCAAATTTTCGTAGACAGTTTTGTGTCGTAATCGCCACACACACACCGCTTCGACTATTTGTACTGAATTGTACATGCACAATTCATCCTGACGTCACACGGTAAGAGGTTATAGACTCTTCATCAGAACCCAGGGGGTTACTTTTAGCATGTTTTGAAATGCTAAATATGTCAAGCGTCACTGATAGTCTGTATAAGCGTGGGATTGAAACTGGCCACAAAATGGTGGCACCCGCCTGTGGCCTTGGTTAGCGGAGATTTTTCCGGATCGGAGCAAAGGGCTCAGGGAACCAGTGTATTGTTCGTTTGGTAACGTAAATTTGACCTTTCCTAAAAGGCATTTCCGGTTGAAAATACACGACACAAGTTGGCGCTGTATCCTAAATTGAGGCGATCAGGAAGAAAATTGAGCCGAACACTGTTTGAAATAAAAATACTTTATCCCGCGGGATAAGTATTTTTGAATCGACGTTTTCTTGTACAAAGAGAGCTGATTTTTCTTAATCCTTATAGGTGTAAGTTCATACATGTAATACAATTATAAAAATAAACTAATCTCAGTTTTTATCATTATTGAGGGCGCTGCCTCCAACACATCTCTTAGTGTCCCTAGGGAGAGGACATTTTAAGTAAGACATATACAAAGCTCATTGTATAAGTCACTCTAAGTCTAGAATGGCATTTGGTTTTCCGCATTAGTCCATAGTATTGGATTAATTTTGTTCTTTCCCAGAGTCATCTTAGTTACGAAAGCAAGCGATTCCTCCCGTGGGTTTTTGCTACAATTGGTAGCATCACTGGGTGTATTCACTACATTTTTGGGGTATTTAATATATACATCTGGCAGCAACTTGTGCATTTACTACATGGTGGCAAAAGTGGGTTTTTACTACATGTAGTAGGGTAAATAGGGGGGGCTGGGGTACCGCGCCATTTTGGCTCACTTTGTTAGGAACAGCGCCCTCATTGTATGTTTTGATATTTGCTACAAATGTACAAGTTTTTACGGGAAGTTTCGGAAGTTTTCTGCAGCAGTCAACCCGTCCAGAAATACAATTTGCAGTGGTTTGAGAATTAATTTTTGTTTGGTAGTGTAGGAGTAAACATGCTTTATACATTTGGTCAACCGGGAGCATCCCGCCTCAGCATCATAAAAGTAAACCAGAACATTCTCAAATTATGAAGGTAAATTTATTTTCGTATTCATTCATGTATTACGTCGTACGTCCGCAAAGCTGCGGAATTTTGCAACATTTGACTTTTTAGGTCTAGACGACATGCACAGAGCTAGACCTATAATTACCTATCGTCTTATTTAATCTTGTTATACAAACTGGTTCTAATTTTGGCTATATCTTGCCTCACGTCCCGTACGGAATAAACTGTAATAGCTACAACGTATTTTAATTGATTTGAGCATGCGCACTTGAGTTACGCCGGTTACGGGACGTCTAGCAAGACATTGCCCTAATTTGGCTAATTTTATCATGAGTATGAGTCACATTTACCAGGGCTGTCAACTTTTGGGATTCGCTGGGAGGGAGAGTCCAAAAAAATCGCACGGTCAAAAAAAAATCGCACAGTCCAAAAAAATCGCACAGTCCAAAAGGTAGGCCTACAGCCAGGGGCGGTGCCAGGTTATTTGTATAGAGGATGGGGGAAAAATCAAGGTTAAAAAACTGAAATAGTGAGTAACTATTGTGAGTAACCAAAGAGGTGCAAAGCACCGCCCTCCGCGGTAACTAACGCGGACAGGGGGGGGGGGGGGGGGGGGAGTCTGAAGGGGGATGTGCCGCCCTCATAATTTTGAAGATAAAAATCAATTCTCGAACCCATTTGGGCAATTTGGTGTGTACTTTTGACCGATTTTCTATTGAAATGCCATCATTTCCAATCAATATTGGCTTTTTATCTAAGTTAGACAGCTATTTCATTATAGGCTATGCGAGAAAAAGGAAGTTGTGCATATTTACTGATGATCTTTTCTTGATTTAAGTAGTATAGATCATTGGTTCCTAACCTCTTTGGCCCACGACTCAATCAGACATATTTGGTCAGAACCCGACCCCCAAAATGAATTGCGAAAAAATTATCCCGATTGATTAAAACTGAAACTGTTAAGTCATATGCAGATGCGAGCGTAGCGAACAGAAATTTTTGCGTATTTGAACGGTTCTTTTGGGTTTTTCTAAGCGTTTTTAGAACGAAATATGAAAATGGTTCCCCAAAAAGCTATATATATGACCCCTCTCTTTAGGTTCGTTATTTATTTATTTTCCGACCATGATTTTTCATACTATTTTCGACGAATTGGGTTTTTGATTTCCCCGCTTGACGAAAGAATTTTACTAAAAACCTCTTAATTTCCTCCGAATAAGTATAATCCCAATCCCACCCGAATGAATATAGTTCCGGGTTACCTGTTTCCGGAAAACATGAGCGCGAAGCGCGCGAATTTTTTTCCTATATACTCAGTTCTGGCTATAATTAATGTGTATTTTGGTTTGAAATGGGCTTTTAGAATGATATTTCTGGACATATGCACGCATAGCACACGAATATAAATGTTCTTGCATACGTACTCATTCATAATATTTGTAAAGAATAAAAAATTAAAATTCGATTCCTTCGACTGAAGCCTTGAAATTTGATAGAATTAAATATATAAACCCATGCAATGTCTATCTGTCAATTTCTAAGGGGTGCATGCCCCTCCAAGCTGGATTATATCAGCCACCCACCCCCCCCCCCCCCCCCCCCCCCCCCCCCATTTGGACACGCCACTGATATCTCAAGTGGGTGCAACTAGGCCTTTTCAATATATCGATAGACATCTGTTTTCCTTTCCTCTCTTCTTTCCCTTTTCTTTTCTTTCCTTTTTCTTTTCTTTCCCTTTTCTTTTCTTTTCCTTTTCTTTTCTTTCCCTTTTTTATTTGACTTATTTTTGAGGCGGGAGTTTATATATGCTATGCGGGAGTGCGGGAGAAAGAGTGACTATGCGGGAGACTCCCGCCTAATGCGGGAGAGTTGACAGCCCTGCATTTACACGATTTTTGATAGTGAACAAAAAAAAAGCTGAGTTTTCAACCAAACCGGCATGGCCATTTGGCCTGGTCCTGGGTGGGACAGACGCGGCAGACGGCTGTGTATGCAGCCATCCATAAGGACGTCCAATCTTCTGTCAATTACAAGTTCTTTCTATTGTCTGGCGATACTAACTGTTTTACCGTGCATCAGTGCGTTTTCAATCACTTATACTAGAGTCTAACACACCCATCACATCAATACAACATCATATTACACATGTACATTTGTATAGGCTCTGGCCTATAGGTCGGCCCGGTCATCCAGGTACTTTTTACCGTTTGCCGTTGAAAACAAACCAGACATTTTAACTACCTATCAGTTTTACCCTCTAACCATGCCCAGGGATCACGTCACACTGTGTACGCTGTGTAAAGACTACATTAATATTATAAGAGGCCTTTTTTACCTCTTTGGTTTGTGGTTTTTGAATCCAGCGAAGTAGTACGAATAGGGCTAGGATGTATTCTGATGTCTAAATAACCCCATACAAGCAACTGGACATCATGAAAGTAAATCTTATTTCTCCTAAAATAAAAATGGTTTAAAATTTGCATGACTTTACCAGTTTTTAGCAATATGAGGAAAACTACTTTTGGTTATAATTTTGTGATTATTCAGCCTGCAGACATGGTAGAACCAAAAATAAATAAATAGAAAAGTACTTTGTATCCATGCACGAGGGGGTATCAAAAAGTTCTTGAAATCACCCAGAAGTGAAGGAGCTATATCGATTAAATTTTGTCAGTGTAAATCAGTCTAATCTAGTCTAGTCATTGTCAGAGAACTACGACACTTTTTAAAACAGCCAATGCACAAGATCTAGTTTGTGGGCGGGGACATGCATTCATGACCCATCAGCCCATTCGATAGATACGATCGTGGCCAATCGGATTACAGATACCGCGTCACGTTGAACTGCTCAAAGATAACGCTGTTGTGGCGCTGTTCTAAAACACACTTACGTGTTTACGCTGTACGCAGTTGTCACAGAAAAAAGTGCCAAATTTCTCTGACGCCGATTATACTGGCCCCAATGCTAATAATGGGGACTTTACTATCTTTTATTCTACATACTATAGCCACACCACTCTGTATTGACACATTAAGTAGGACTAGGAGTGGGCTATATGGGTCATTCTTTGTTTTGCTATGAAATAAAACAGTTTTATTTTATTCCATTTGACATGAAATAACAACATTTTCAGTCAGGGTCCAAAATAAAAGTGTAACTGTTTTCTTCCAATTTTGACAATATAAATTGAATCTGATATTTTTTAAATCTCGATGGTTATCACTTGTTCCTGTAGCATTTCTCGCCTTTGAAGTCTCGCGCCCCTTGAAGTCTCGCGCCCCATGTATTTTGTGAAAATATAGTTTTAAATTGTGGAAAGTGTCAACAAATTTACTTAAATGGCGTTTTCTAGAAGTTAAATTTTAAAGGAAATTTTTCAAATTTTTAGACTAAAATCTGATTTGAAATATTCCCATAATTTTATATCCAAGTGTATCACTTGCACACCCCCCCCCCCCCCTCCTCCAATCTCTTTATACACACAAGACATTATAAAAATCGTGAAGACATTCACAAGCATGCTATCTTCAGTAGATAGTAAAGATGAATCAAGTAAAAGCCTGTTAAAGGGATTTACACAAATGTAATTCTGTCAATGTGTTGCAATATGTTTAACCTAACAATAAAAATCAAGACAAATACAATGCACTGATTTCTCACTGACAGTTAATTACTAAGACCTAAAATGTCTATCTGATTTAAAATATTCCCAAAATATATATCTAAGTGTATCACTTGCACCCCACTCCTTAATCTCTTAATACTCATCAAAGACATTAAAATAGACATGAATACATTCACAATTTGTTGTGCAATCATAGATTTCTTTCAAACTGGTCAATCTATGCTTCAAAAGCATTTGAAATTGAAAATATTGAGAAAAACTATAATATAAAATCTGTATCATGTACACATGTATTCCCCCTTTGACAAGCATGCTATCTTCAGTAGATAGTAAAGATAAACAAGTAAAATTTGTCATACATAAGCCTGTTAAAATTTATTTAAACAATTGTAATTCTATCAATCTGATGTAATATGTTCAATCTAACTATATACATGTATAACATAAATGTTATTAAAAAATAACATAACAAGTATAAACAGTAGTCTGAGATTCATGTAAATCTAGTCAAATTATGAAGATTGGGATAAATACCGCCCATCACTGGCATACATGCCTTTCTTTCTTTTTTTTAATCTTTTATTGTTTGTTACTATCATTTTACATGGTTTCATCATGTTTACATTTCATAATATCGATACATGTATAACACATTTTCATATGCTTTTCAGCATGTTTACATTGCATATCAATTTACTTTCCAGCATTTTTATATGCTTTTCGGCATGTTTACATTCGTAATTTTCACATTTCATGTCAAAATACATATTTTTCACATTTCATTGTTCATGCCTACAAATACATATGCTTTTCACATTTTCATATGCTTTTAAGCATGTTTTCCTTGCATATCATGTATAGCACAATTTCATATGCTTTTCAAGCATGTTTCCATTACATATCATTACATGTTAACACATTTTCATATGCTTTTCAGCCTTTTTACATTTTCATGTTTACATGTTTACATTCATGTTCACATGTTTACATTACATATCAGCATTTTTACATGTTCATGTTTACATTTTTCACATTTCACATGTTTACATTACTTGCCTGTCATATGCTTTTCAGTATGATTACATTACATGCCTTTCTGGTAACTATCGTGCTACACACTGATCACCAGAAGTTTTGAAATTGTTAGTATTTCTAATTTTTGGTGATGTTTTTACCACTTTATTGTAAAATTTCTGTCGATTACTATAGATAAAGTACAATAATCCAGTGCAATCGAGTAGTACTATACTAGTGCCTACTGTGGGGAGGAGTGGATGTTTGGTAGAAAGTTAATATATGTACTGTAGGATCAGGCGATATCTTTACTGTATACACTGATCATCATATCGTATTTTTTCCCTTGTCTTTTTGAAATTTCATTAGAATGGCTAACCCTGTTACCCAGCAGGACTTGAAAATGTCAAAGATCTCTGTGTAAGGATTGAGAAGTATGAAAGGAATTTTCCAGCCAATACTGCTGAAAATAGTTGGGGTGTACAAGACAACCAGGTGGCACTGACCTCTCACCGACAGGTAAATACTAATTTTATGCAATCTATGCTTTAAAAGCATTTGAAATACAGAATATTGAGAACAACTTTATAAAATACTGTATCATGTACACCTCTATTCCCCTTTAACATTAACAAGCATGCTATCTTCAGTAGATAGTAAAGATGAATCAAGTAAAAGCCTGTTAAAGGGGATTTAAACAATTGTAATTCTGTCAATGTGTTGCAATATGTTTAACCTAACAGAATAAAAATTAAGACAACCATGTGGCACTGACTTCTCACTGACAGTTAATTACTAAGACTAAAAAGTCTATCTGATTTAAAATATTCCCATAATTATATATCTAAGTGTATCACTTGCACCCCACTCCTTAATCTCTTAATACTCATCAAAGACATTAAAATAGACATGAATACATTCACAATTTGTTATACAATCATAGATATCTTTCAAACTGGTCAATCTATGCTTCAAAAGCATTTGAAATTTAAAATATTGAGAAAAACTATAATATAAAATCTGTATCATGTACACATGTATTCCCCCTTTGACAAGCATGCTATCTTCAGTAGATAGTAAAGATGAATCAAGTACCTTTTGTCATACATGTACATATAAGCCTGTTAAAATGGATTTAAACAATTGTAATTCTATCAATCTGATGTAATATGTTCAACCTAACTATATATAACATAAATTGTATTAAGAAGAAGTATAGATAGTAGTCTGAGTCTGAGACAGCATTCATGTAAATCTAGTCAAATTATGAAAATTAGGATTAAATACCGCCCATACATGCCTTTCTGGTAACTATTGTGGTACACACTGATCATGGGATGTTTGGTAGAAAGTTAATATCTGTACTGTAGGGAGAGGTGATATATTTACTGTATACACTGATCATCATATCATATTTTTCCCCTTGTCTTTTGAAATTTCATTACAGAATGGCTTACCCTGTTACCCAGCAGGACTTGAAAATGTCAAAAATATCTGTGTAAGGATTGAGAAGTAAGGAATTTTCCATCCTGGTTGGGGTGTACATGACAACTAGGTGGCAGTGACCTCTCACCGACAGCTAAATATTAAGACTAAAAAATCTTATCTGATTTGAAATATTCCCATAATTTTATATCTAAAGGCCCTGTCACACCATGGTGTATCGCCTGAACGTATGCCAATGTATGCGAAATATGGACATATATGTTGGTGACTTATTCGAAATATGGAAAAATATGATGGTGTACGTTGGTACACGCTGATATAAGTTAGGGGCAAATTGGGGATACGTCATTTATGTTAGTATCACGCTGTGATACGCTGTGAACATTTGAAACACGTCTAGAAAAATTATTGAGCATGTTCAAAATTTCTCGGCGTACTGAACGTGTGCTTAATACGTTCTGCATAAGTTCCCGCTAATTTGTGGTACGTTAGACATACGTTTACATACGTTAGACATACATTGATTGACATACGTTAGAGGTACGTTACTGGTAAGTTATAGGTTGGACCTGTTGGTTTCCTTTTACTTTAATAATTTATCCTTCTAGACATTTTAATAGTTATCATTCAGGCCGAGTTTACTTGAACTGGCAACACTGTCCCGCCGTGTACGAAACTCAATTTCTACAGCGGCACAAGTCACGTTGGTCATACGCTGTGATACGCTGTCATAAGTTTGTTATAAGCTAGTGATACGCTATCAATACGCTAGTCATACGCTATGTATACTGTATGTCAATATGCTATGGATACGTCCATTCCAACACCAATGTCAACTTTTCCTATGCAATTCATTGGGAAGTTGGATGTTCTTGGACTCTGACAATTTTCAAGCTATTTTTTGTATACGTCGGCATACATTTCAGGCCATACGCCATGGTGTGACAGGGCCTTAAGTGTATATCACTTGCAACCGCCCCCCCCCCCCCTTAATCTCTTTATACACACTTGCAACCGCCCCCCCCCCCCCCTTAATCTCTTTATACACACAAGACATTATAAAAATCGTGAAGACATTCAAAATTAGTGATATGCAATCTATGCTTTTATAGTTTTAAAGCATTTGAAATACAGAATATTGAGAACAACTTTATAAAATACTGTATCATGTACACCTCTATTCCCCCTTTAACATTAACAAGCATGCTATCTTCAGTAGATAGTAAAGATGAATCAAGTAAAAGGCTGTTAAAAGGGATTTAAACAATTGTAATTCTGTCAATGTGTTGCAATATGTTTAACCTAACAGAATAAAAATCAAGACAACCAGGTGGCACTGACTTCTCACTGACAGTTAATTACTAACACTAAAAAGTCTATCTGATTTAAAATATTCCCAAAATATATATCTAAGTGTATCACTTGCACCCCACCGCTTAATCTCTTAATACACACCAAAGACATTAAAATAGACATGAATACATTCAAAATTTGTTATATGCAATCATAGTCAAACTGGTCAATCTATGCTTCAAAAGCATTTTTTCCCTTGTCTTTTTGAAATTTCATTACAGAATGTCTAACCCTGTTGCCCAGCAGGGCTTGAAAATATCAAAGATCTCTTTGTAAGGATTGGGAAGTATGTAAGGAATACTGCTGAAAAAAGTTGGGGTGTACAAGACAATCAGGTGGCAGTGACCTCTCACTGTCAGGTAAATACTAAGACTAAAAAATCTTATCTGATTTGAAATATTCCCATAATTTTATATCTAAAGGCCCTGTCACACCATGGTGTATCGCTTGCACCCCCTTAATATCTTTATACACACTTGACATTATAAATAATCATGAAGACATTCAAAATTAGTGTTATGCAATCATTGCTATCTTTCAAACTGGTCAATCTATACTTTTAAAGCATTTGAAATACAAAATATTGAGAAAACTATATAAAATACTGTACCATGTACACCTCTATTCCCCCTTTAACATTAACAAGCATGCTATCTTCAGTAGATAGTAAAGATGAATTAAGTACATTTTGTCATACAAAAGCCTGTTAAAAGTTATATAAACAATTGTAATTCTGTCAATGTGTTGCAATATGTTCAACCTAACAGAAAAAAATCAAATAAAAGATATAGACAGCATTTAGAGTCCACACCGCTAAAGATGCTAGAGCAGACGTCGAAAGGCATGTTGAATTTGGTGCGGTTACACCGCTCTAAGGTACCATATGAAAATGCTCCAAAGGTAGTTTATTTGGCTAAAATGTTGATCAGATGATTAATAAAAGCACATTACCAAACAATATTAGTGCAAATTATCTTCTTTTGACCAATTTTGTTTGAATTTTAGGGATTGTAGAGCCTTCGATAATTGAGTAGAATTGCACAAACTTGCACTTAGGCTGGGGCACTCTACAGATGAACATGCCTTTAAGCAGGCATAGTATTATAGCAAGGGTCACTTGTCAGCGGGGCAAAGGGTATTTTCCCCCGGTGAACACCAGTTTGACCCGGTAGTTTCTTCATGTAACTTTTTGATTTGCTGTCATTTTCTTTCCCTTTTCCCTTCCTTTGCCTTCCCGGTTTTTCCGGGTCAATTTTTTTACGCTACCGCCTTTAAGGGTACGGCACCACGATAGAATTTGTTGGCCAAGTTGTCTTATATTCACTGTGAACAAAGTTTGAGCAATCATAAAAAAGAATATTGAATAAATAATGGGGGTCACCGACTTAGTTTTTGAGCTACAGCCATTTCACCGACTTAGTTTTTGAGCTACAGCCATTTCAAATTACATGTTTTTAGCCATTTTTGACTATTATTTAGTCCTATGGAAATAGAATTTGTAGGCCAAACATTTTTAGATTTAAAAACAAAACTGCTCCGCCACTTTTGTTGTAAATCTAATAAAGGTTGGTAAGAATAGGCACAGATTAATGAAATAAATAGGCACAGATTAATGAAATAAAAAAACAGGGTTACACCGACTTAGTTATTGAGACAATATCAAATGGACATATTTGTTGGTGCAAAAGTTTTACAAAATGAATACCGCATTATGGTAGGGCATAGGAAGCGTCGTAAAATATGTGGTCTAAAACGCAGAACACACTTCGCTTCATTCATAAAGGAATTGGAAGTAGGCCCTTTTATGGGATTTTAATGGGAATCGACAGCAGTGTTGGGAGTGGGTCACTGCCCATGCGTGTATTAAACTAAACGTATATGAGCGATTCCACGGTAACACGTGTTACATTTGAGCACGCCATTCTTTATTCTCCACTCTATAACTGTAAAAGTAATTTGAATGAAGTTATCATCTTTTGTATTGTAATACCCAAGACTTATGGCTAGATCCTCTAACACCAATATAAAATATTAGCTCGTGTTAATGTAAGACCGCTCCGAATATCAGTAACACGCTTTACGAAAAAAGATGCCTTAAAAAAAGTTCCCAACTTGGTTTTGCTTGTGTATTTAAACTAACTAACCTACAATCAATTGGTCACTAAGTGTAAGCAAGTACCTTTTTAAGATTTATAAAACTAGAATGATAACAAGAATTAAAGTTCTCACTTTTTTGTAAAATGCAAAATAGTCCGTAACACATGTTACAGTTACACGCGTTACACTTTGTCCAGCCATAATTTACTAGCATTAGATTCTTTATTTAATTTCTAAATTAAAATTAATTTTGACTTTGGCAATTGAACTTAACATATTAATAAAATAGTGATAAATAACACTTAACAAATTGAGGTTTTAGCACGTTTTCCTGAATATGAGTTTGGTATCAGTGTTTACGATATTTTGATGGCTTATTGTGGAGTGGTGGTTATGAATTTATCTAATTGTTTACTATTTTTAAATAGGGCCTTACTATATACAGGGTGTATCAAAAAAATGAGGACACTTTTTGATGATGGTTTAAATCCTTGTTAAATCACCGAAGCATGACCAATTTTTATTTCAATGTAAAGTACAACCGATAAAGATAAAATCCTGAAGAGATGAGAAAAATCCATCATTAATTAAGGAAATTGTGACCTATTAGGCAAGGCAATCTATTTTGAAGTATGTACAATGGCCGGTCATTCACACAGTAACAGTAGAGTAACATGAACGTGCGCACTATTTATGCCAATTATACTTCTTATCATGCTAATGAACCATCTACAGTGGGTTAGAGAACTTTTTTAATTTGCACAGAATATGCATGCATCTGATTTGTGGATTATTTAGCCAGTACTGATTTGTGTCAGAATTAAATGGATTACCAAACTAATCTTTGCTATTGACTGATAGATTATTTTCTCTGTTTATTATTATTGTAACGTATTGAAACGTAAACCATGTTATTTACTGGTCTATACAATATATAAATCCCATTGTACAAACCAGTAAATGACATGGTTTACGCAAATTATGCTAGTTTTCTTATTTTTCATCGGATTGATCTCATATTTTCGGGATATCATAATAATTAATTGGGCTTTACATTGAGACTAAATTGGTCATGGTCTAATGATTATAAAAAGTATTACACCGTCATGAAAAAGTGTCCTATTTTGTTTGATACACCCTGTATGTGTCCGAAACCAAAACCAAGTCCGTCTTTCATTTTAGCATTTTGTTCTTCTACATGGCAGCCTCTGTGTATCAATAGGAAGATTATTGCTACATGGAGGCTGCATGTAGCAATAGGCAGATTAATGATTAACTGGTAGTTAACAAATACAACATGAGCAGAGGGAGGTAGTCACCAGTCATCCAACACCAAGGGCCAGTAGTTTGCACTACTTTCCTGAAAGAATCCATGTTGTATTTGTTTTATTACACCTCATACATATTTCATTGTCTAAATTAAAATTAAAAATTGAAAAAAAGCTTATGTCGCTCCCGCGTAGGCTCGTAGTTGGAACTTGTAGTAGTAGTAGGACTGTGTACATCCATGCCTGCCTACACCTTAACAGTTAGCCTACACACAGCGAGCCAAGAAGCGGCGGACTCAATTCCCCGGGCAGAAGAACAATATAATTTAAACCCGTTTCCTATTCTTTACGGGATTCTTCACAATCATTGCTGCAGACCTTCACGGATTTTGATGCAGCATAATTATCCAAAAGAAGCCTCAAATCTGCGTCTGTTTAGTTCACGAATTTCTTCGGCAGACGACGCCATTTGTCAAGCAACCTCGTACTTGGCGTCCGTAATATTCATAGACTCTAGTATTGATTCGGGTGATGGTGTTGATCAGCGGGAAGTAAACTCTTGCATGTTTTGTAGTACAATAAACCTAAACAAACGTTGGGTAGGTATTTTTATTTATCCTACAAGGTCAGAAATGAACCAATCAAAAGAGAGTATACCCTTATAAATATGTATGAGATGTTATAACGACAACTCACACAGGTCGAAAGTTACATGAGGATTGTGGATGCTTCACTTGATCAAATCAGCCCATACACATACCTGTCACTGACCAGTGTTCATATTAAGAAAAAACATCAGGTTTTCCAGCGGATAACCATGTTATGAAATCAGTTTATCCGCCAATATTTTTGGTTGCCTGCCAAAGTAACTAACAGTACAAATATACAAAAAGTATGGTCATCCGACAGATAACTTGCATTGCCATTTAGGTTATCAGCCAGCATTTTTAGGCTTCAAGAAGCCCGGATTACCACTTAATTTGAAACACTGCCTGTCACACTATCCTGCGTGTTCAAAACCCAAGTGAGAAAATGAAAACTGCAATTTTGGGTTCATTCTTTTTGGTGTAGAGTTCTTAATTGTTAACCGCTCGCTCCAGGAACAATGTCTCTAAATTGACAAGGAGAAATTCATCCACAATTTTGTAATTTAATATTTTCAAATTGGAACCATATTTTTATATGAGCATGAAGCATAATAATTACCTGGTCAGTTACTTTTTTTGAGGAGTGTATAATATAGAAAACACAGTCTGAAAAAAATGTGGGTCATACGCAAGGCTCAATATAACAGTTTTGTTTACCGGGAGCAACTTTTTTTTCCTTCAAAAGTAGCGCGCGGATCATGGGATTTATTGAGAACTGAGTGCTACTTACAGTCTAGAGGGAGCTAACTTTTTATAAATCCAGTGTGATCGACAGCATTGTCAACTCGTAATTTGTCAACGGGCGCAGGTTTGGACAAAATATCAGCGCTCGGTTGTTTATTTTTCATCATTACCGGGCGCTATGGCAGAAGGACCGAGGGGTAAAAATCGCCCAGCTTCCGCTTATCTTGAGCCTTGGTCATACATCTTTAATTTGATTCTTGTTTTTATCTGCAGAATGTGGTTTCAACTCCCACAGCAAATGTCTGAATTTTGTCAAAAGACAGTGTGTCAGCAGCCAGGTAGGTGAAGTAAGTGATCACTTGATTTTCTGTTATCTTTCAATTTCGCACTAATTTTACGCAGTGGCGGGAACGAAGCAAAAAATAATTTAGGGTGGACAAGCCCGAATTTGGTTTATTTTCTGTTATCTTTCAATTTCGCACTAATTTTACGCAGTGGCGGGAACGAAGCAAAAAATAATTTAGGGTGGACAAGCCCAAATTTTGTTTATTTTCTGTTATCTTTCAATTTCGCACTAATTTTACGCAGTGGTGGGAACGAAGAAAAAAATAATTTAGGGTGGACAAGCCCGAATTTTGTTTATTTTCTGTTATCTTTCACTTTCGCACTAATTTTACGCAGTGGCGGGAACGAAGCAAAACATAATTTAGGGTGGACAAGCCCGAAATTTTGTTATATAATGTTGAAACCTTTAGGAAAATGTGCTCAAAGAGTGCAAACAATTTCTGTTTTTTAAATAAAATGGTCCAGAAAAATGTTCCTATAAAAGCCATCTTGGGTGACAAATTGGGCTGCTTATTAACCCTTACCAGCCAGGCTATGTTTTTGTGCGGGGGAGGGGGACAAAGTATGAATTTGTTACCCAAATAATTGCCGTGAAACTCCAGGGATTCGACGGACCCTCAGATCACTGTGCCGTGTCCCTAACCACTCCGCTTACCTGCCAACGCTCGTCCGGGCAGCGATTTCGTACACACATATCAGCTTGATTGATAACGTCATCGAATCGAATGCTGTAGCATGATCGTGGACATTGTTTTTGCCGTGGTGAATTGTAGTGCCTAGGAAGGTTAGGGTTAAGCTTAGGGTGGGGGGACATCCGCTATCCCTCCACCACCACCACATGTAAATTATGACACCACCCGATTCTAATTAAAGGCCTCTCCGCGTGTAGAACTTTGTTTTGTGCCTTATGGAGACCTGCTTCCTATCCAAGGAGAGGTTTTGAAGCAAAATGACAATTGTGCACTTCTAAATATTATGTCGTTTTTTTGTATCTGCAGGTAGCTGGAGCGACCTATCTAGTAGATATATGCCCTGAGACGGGATTAGGACCTCAAAACTACCGGTGTGCAGAATGTAGGATAACTATATCATTTCGTAAGTGAAGGTCCATTTCATCGTTATAGACGCTGTCATAATGCTATGTACGAAATTCAAGCTATTTCATGTGAGCGCGTTTTGTTGTTGTTCGTGGAGCTGCGTTTAGATGCATAAAATACGCGAACAACCATGCATGCAGGCGTGTGAAGACTTCACGATTGACCAATCAGGACGCCCGATCATTTTTTGAAAGCGGCTGGTCAGTATGCACTTCCAGTTTTACGCACATACGCTCGTATACACTTCCAGTTTTACGCACATACGCTCGTACGCATGTACGAACGCACACATTGTTGGAATTATGTCCACAGCATTATGACGCTGACTTTAGGTCCAAAAAAAACCACCCACCTATGCTGGTTCCCTGCATCATGTCATCACATTGATTCGCTGGCATAAAAGTCATACATATGCATGAGATGATGTAAAATAATCCACAAAATAAATTAGGTCAACGCTTAGAATGATAACAAATTCACTGATTTGCACAAAATACACTGTGTCTGCTCTGCACCCATGACAACTTGGACCCCATGACAGCGTCGGATTTCACATGCATGGTGTAACGCGCTCCACATTGTGCCGTAGCCATGGCAGCGCGACAATGCATTCGGTATTCAATGCGTCACCTCAACTATACAACTTGTGTTCATCGTTATTTGCCATATGTGATAACAGAGCGACAACATGATGTGGTGAAGAGTCAATGCAAGTAGTACAATTGATATGACTTCAATTCTATCCTCTCATGATTTTCTTAAAGACCCTTGATTTTTTTGAATAAATATTTAAGTTGGGATTCAACTTCTTTCATATCTAGGGCCAAATTTGCCTATATGTACCATGTATTAGAAGGTGGAAAGTCAAGACGACCTCCAGCTGTTAATTACTTCAACACCTGTTTGGCTGTTTGGTTGGGAGAAAAGCCCTGTGGCCAGTGTAGTGTTGCCTGAGTATTGCTAGGCATGCTGGACTGCACAAGAAATCTTCCCTTGGTTATTGGGTAGGGTTTGCTAACATTTGGGCTTAGGAACTGATTTGGGCATCAAATGGGTCGGTTTTGTATTGAGGCACCCCGTACTATCAATCAGTGTACCCTACAAGCTTTGCTACAAAGTTTGTCTTTTTTATTCATATAATAAGCCTCTGGTTCCTTTTTGAAATCAAAACTTGTTGAGACTATACCACCACTGATGAGAAGGTCACTATAGTTCAATCAGTTCCAAATTGGCGAGAAATGTGCGGTTTGTATCTCTCCTCGTGCAAAAAGTAATCCAAGCAAATGTGTGTGATTTCGGCCATACGCACAAATTTGGCCAAACGTGCGTGTCATGCATTTAACGCCCAATACGCTTGTTGCCTTCGTGTGCGTCTGCACCCTTCTGTGTTAATTCGCTGCTGTAAGGAGGCCTGCCAATTTGGAGCTGATCTTGTTCTACATTTACAGGAGGTGACTTATCCGAGCCTCGGCAATGTGATTATAATGGACAGTACTACTGCGCTCAGTGCCATTGGAACGACACAGAGGTCATACCAGCAAGGGTCATACACAACTGGGACTTTGAACCCAGGAAGGTAAGGTCAGGCAAAAAAAAAAAAAAGTTGACTTGCCCTTTCTGACCAACCCAAATTTTTCGGAAATCTAGGGTCGCTATTTTTTTTTTTTTTTTTTTTTAAATAAAAATTGAAAAAAATTGAAAAAGAAAAAGAAAAATTGAAAGAAGCACATAACAATAAAGAAAGATGAAAACGTGTTTTTGAGTAATATCTGCTTGTTTAAAAAAAAATAAAAAAATAAAATTAAAATAAACCCCCCCCCCCAAAAAAAAAAAACCCACAAAAATACATGTTTTTGTACAGTAAATTTTCAAAAATTAAAAAAAAATTTTTTTTAAAAATCTGACTGTCCGACCCTGACTCTGACCCTGAAAGGGCAAGTCAACTTCTTCTTTTTTTTCGGGGGGGGGGGGCGGGGGCCTCATGCAACATACTGTAAAACCACTTAATTATTTTGGGGAAGTTTGTCTTATTTACTACCAGGCTGTTGACTTTTGAGAATTGCCACCGAGTCACAAATTAGAGAGTGGAGGGTAATGTGGCATCTCCTTAACCGGGGCAAATAATCAACGAATTCCAGCTCGAAACCGGAAAGTACACTGAAGTGAAATTATGTTGGTTAATCTTCAGCAATTTTCAAAATGTTTAACAATTTAAAAAAGAGAGGTTAGTCGGGGCCAGTAGAGCAGGGTTTTTTTGTGGCCTTAGGGATGTGTATTTCACTCCACATGACACGATCGCCACTGAAAAAAAAATAGAAAACAGAATAGAAACACTGTCATACTTTTGTTTTGGTTTGGTTTTGGTTATTTAATTCGCAGTATAAAAATAAAAACATATTTGGAAAGTGAAGTCTTGTAGAATTATTTTGATACCATACTTACAATAACAGCTATCTGTTTTGCCAAAATACAGACGAAAATTTCCCATACTGTAACACTGCACTTTCATAATATAAAAGTGTAATATAATGAGCTGAATAAAGTCAAGGATGCGACAAACAACGGAAAGAGGTAGGGAAGGTGGCGAAAGTAAACCCGCTGTTCCACAGGCCCTGTGTTTTGCTGTGATGTTGGGAGTTGAACCTGGTCCCTCTTACTAGGGCAGTGAAAGTAAACCCACTGAAGCACAGGCACTGTGTTGCGCTGTGATGTTGGGAGTTGAACCTGGCCCTCTTGCTAAGGCAGTGAAAGCAAACCCACTGAAGCACAGGCACTGTGTTAAGCTGTGATGTTGGGAGTTGAACCTGCCCTCTCTTGCTAGGGCAGCGAAAGCAAACCCACTGAAGCACAGGCACTGTGTTAAGCTGTGATGTTTGGAGTTGAACCTGGCCCTCTTGCTAAGGCAGTGAAAGTAAACCCGCTGTTCCACAGGCCCTGTGTTTAGCTGTGATGATGGGAATTGAACCTACCCCCTCTTGCTAAGGCAGCGAAAGCAAACCCGCTGAAGCGCAGGCGCTGTGTTAAGCTGTGATATTGGGAGTTGAACCTGGCCCTCTTGCTAAGGCAGTGAAAGTAAACCCACTGAAGCACAGGCACTGTGTTAAGCTGTGATGTTTGGAGTTGAACCTGGCCCTCTTGCTAAGGCAGTGAAAGTAAACCCGCTGTTCCACAGGCCCTGTGTTTAGCTGTGATGATGGGAATTGAACCTACCCCCTCTTGCTAAGGCAGCGAAAGCAAACCCGCTGAAGCGCAGGCGCTGTGTTAAGCTGTGATATTGGGAGTTGAACCTGGCCCTCTTGCTAAGGCAGTGAAAGCAAACCCACTGAAGCACAGGCGCTGTGTTAAGCTGTGATGTTTGGAGTTGAACCTGGCCCTCTTGCTAAGGCAGCGAAAGCAAACCCGCTGAAGCACAGGCGCTGTGTTAAGCTGTGATGTTTGGAATTGAACCTGGCCCCTCTCGCTAAGGAAGCGAAAGCAAACCCACTGAAGCACAGGCGCTGTGTTAAGCTGTGATGTTGGGAGTTGAACCTGGCCCCTCTTGCTAGGGCAGCGAAAGCAAACCCACTGAAGCACAGGCGTTGTGTTAAGCTGTGATGTTGGGAGTTGAACCTAGCCCTCTTGCTAAGGCAGTGAAAGCAAACCCGCTAAAGCACAGGCGCTGTGTTAAGCTGTGATGTTGGGAGTTGAACCTGGCCCTCTTGCTAAGGCAGTGAAAGCAAACCCGCTGAAGCACAGGCACTGTGTTAAGCTGTGATGTTGGGAGTTGAACCTTGCCCCTCTCGCTAAGGCAGCGAAAGCAAACCCGCTGAAGCACAGGCACTGTGTTAAGCTGTGATGTTGGGAGTTGAACCTAGCCCCGCTAAGGCAGCGAAAGCAAACCCACTGAAGCACAGGCACTGTGTTAAGCTGTGATGTTTGGAGTTGAACCTAGCCCTCTTGCTAAGGCAGTGAAAGCAAACCCACTGAAGCACAGGCACTGTGTTAAGCTGTGATGTTGGGAGTTGAACCTGCCCTCTCTTGCTGAGGCATCGAAAGCAAACCCGCTGAAGCACAGGCACTGTGTTAAGCTGTGATGTTGGGAGTTGAACCTGGCCCTCTTGCTAAGGCAGTGAAAGCAAACCCGCTGAAGCACAGGCACTGTGTTTAGCTGTGATGATGGGAGTTGAACCTGCCCTCTCTTGCTAAGGCAGCGAAAGCAAACCCGCTGAAGCACAGGCACTGTGTTTAGCTGTGATGATGGGAGTTGAACCTGCCCTCTCTTGCTAAGGCAGCGAAAGAAACCCGCTGAAGCACAGGCACTGTGTTAAGCTGTGATGTTGGGAGTTGAACCTAGCCCCGCTAAGGCAGCGAAAGCAAACCCACTGAAGCACAGGCACTGTGTTAAGCTGTGATGTTTGGAGTTGAACCTAGCCCTCTTGCTAAGGCAGTGAAAGCAAACCCACTGAAGCACAGGCACTGTGTTAAGCTGTGATGTTGGGAGTTGAACCTGCCCTCTCTTGCTAAGGCATCGAAAGCAAACCCGCTGAAGCACAGGCACTGTGTTAAGCTGTGATGTTGGGAGTTGAACCTGGCCCTCTTGCTAAGGCAGTGAAAGCAAACCCGCTGAAGCACAGGCACTGTGTTTAGCTGTGATGATGGGAGTTGAACCTGCCCTCTCTTGCTAAGGCAGCGAAAGCAAACCCGCTGAAGCACAGGCTCTGTGTTTAGCTGTGATGATGGGAGTTGAACCTGCCCTCTCTTGCTAAGGCAGCGAAAGCAAACCCGCTGAAGCACAGGCACTGTGTTTAGCTGTGATGATGGGAGTTGAACCTGCCCTCTCTTGCTAAGGCAGCGAAAGCAAACCCGCTGAAGCACAGGCACTGTGTTAAGCTGTGATGTTGGGAGTTGAACCTGGCCCTCTTGCTAAGGCAGTGAAAGCAAACCCGCTGAAGCACAGGCGCTGTGTTAAGCTGTGATGTTGGGAGTTGAACCTGGCCCTCTTGCTAAGGCAGTGAAAGCAAACCCGCTGAAACACAGGCGTTGTGTTAAGCTTTGATGTTGGAAGTCGAACCTAGCCCCGCTAAGGCAGCGAAAGTAAACCCACTGAAGCACAGGCGTTGTGTTATTTAAGCTGTGATGTTTGGAGTTGAACCTGGCCCTCTTGCTAAGGCAGTGAAAGCAAACCCGCTGAAGCACAGGCGCTGTGTTAAGCTGTGATGTTGGGAGTTGAACCTGGCCCTCTTGCTAAGGCAGTGAAAGCAAACCCGCTGAAACACAGGCGTTGTGTTAAGCTGTGATGTTGGGAGTCGAACCTAGCCCCGCTAAGGCAGCGAAAGTAAACCCACTGAAGCACAGGTGTTGTGTTATTTAAGCTGTGATGTTTGGAGTTGAACCTGGCCCTCTTGCTAAGGCAGTGAAAGCAAACCCGCTGAAGCACAGGCGCTGTGTTAAGCTGTGATGTTGGGAGTTGAACCTGGCCCTCTTGCTAAGGCAGTGAAAGCAAACCCGCTGAAACACAGGCGTTGTGTTAAGCTGTGATGTTGGGAGTCAAACCTAGCCCCGCTAAGGCAGCGAAAGTAAACCCACTGAAGCACAGGCGTTGTGTTAACAGGCATGAGAATGAAAAAACATGAAAAAAACCGAAAAAACTGAAAATGTGCGTGAAATTGGGCTAAAAAGACCAAAAACAGCCTGAAATTAAATGAAAGTGCGGAAATTTGGACCATAAAAAAAACTGAATTCAGTTTAAAAACTGAAAATTCTCATGCCTGTGTTAAGCTGTGATGTTTGGAGTTGAACCTGGCCCTCCTGCTAAGGCAGTGAAAGCAAACCCGCTGAAGCACAGGCGCTGTGTTAAGCTGTGATGTTGGGAGTTGAACCTGCCCTCTCTTGCTAGGGCAGTGAAAGCAAACCCGCTGAAGTACAGGCACTGTGTTAAGCTGTGATGTTGGGAGTTGAACCTGGCCCTCTTGCTAAGGAAGGGAAAGCAAACCCGCTGAAGCACAGGCACTGTGTTAAGCTGTGATGTTGGGAGTTGAACCTGCCCCCTCTTGCTAAGGCAGTGAAAGCAAACCCGCTGAAGCACAGGCGCTGTGTTAAGCTGTGATGTTGGGAGTTGAACCTGCCCCCTCTTGCTAAGGCAGTGAAAGCAAACCCGCTGAAGCACAGGCACTGTGTTGCGCTGTGATGTTGGGAGTTGAACCTAGCCCTCTCGCTAAGGCAGCGAAAGCAAACCCGCTGAAGCACAGGCGCTGTGTTTAGCTGTGATGTTAGGAGTTGAACCTGGCCCCTCTCGCTAAGGCAGCGAAAGCAAACCCGCTGAAGCACAGGCGCTGTGTTTAGCTGTGATGTTGGGAGTTGAACCTGGCCCCTCTGATGTGGGGAGACCTTGTATTTTTAAGGTCTTTGTTAATTTCTGTCATCCCTGCGTGTTTTAGAATTGTTATTGTTTAGTTATTGGTTACTAAGACACTATTCAGCCAATCAAACATGCTGTAAATACTCTGTAGGATATAACGCATATTTTGATTGGATATTCAAGTGAGTTTACCGTGTAAAAGAACCAATCAAATGTACTGTTAAAAGGCAGCAGACCTTAGTAGGTGATTAATGTCAGCCGAGACTGTAGTAACTTTGGTTTTTCTTCAGGGGTGTAACCAAATGAAATGACAAACTCTATGTATATATTCAAAAAATAGTCGGTTATGCAGCCCTGAACACAGGCTTGTACCACCCCACTACCAATATACTTCGAGTTGTGCTCCTTTTGGTTTTCCCCACATTTATTTTCTTGCTTGTATGATGTATTATATACTATGGTGAAAATAAAACTGAAACTGATAAATAAAAAGGATAAAAATTAAAGACCCTAATTACTATTTCTCTTACAGGTTTGCAGGCATTCTAAACAACTACTTCGGATAATGTCTCATAGAGCTGCGTTGAGAATACAGGATCTAAACCCAACTCTGTTCAATTATGTAGAAGAACTAAGCCAAATTAAGGTAAGACGCAAGAATACAGGATCTAAACCCAACTCTGTTCAATTATGTAGAAGAACTAAGCCAAATTAAGGTAAGACGCAAGAATACAGGATCTAAACCCAACTCTGTTCAATTATGTAGAAGAACTTAGTCAAATTAAGGTAAGACGAAAGAATACAGGATCTAAACCCAACTCTGTTCAATTATGTAGAAGAACTTAGTCAAATTAAGGTAAGACGAAAGAATACAGGATCTAAACCCAACTCTGTTCAATTATGTAGAAGAACTTAGTCAAATTAAGGTAAGACGCACATTTTGAGACTGCTCCAAAGAAGATTTCTTGTGTAGTCCAGCATGCGTAGCAACACTACGCTTCCAATTGCAATTTCCCCCCCAAAAAAAACCCAGCAACCCACCAGTGCCAAAATGCGTTAAAGTCATTAACAGCTGGAGATCATCTGACTCCCACCTTCATAATACATTGCACAGATAGGCACATCTTGGCCACAGATATATATGAAAAGAGGTTGAATCCCAACTAAAATGCGTGATTAAAAAAATAAAGGGTCTTCAAGAAATAGGAAACAGGACTGAATTGAAGTCCCATCAATTGCACTACTTGCAATAGGGTGTTCTTAACACTTTCCACGCGGCTATTAGTTTGACCATATCGAAACAAACATTTTCAGAAATCTTTCCAAACTTTCTAGGTCTATCTCAAGAATTACTGACCCAATACTAGGCATTTTTGTACTTTTTGCAATGCATTTCACATGGTGATTCCAAATATGGTTATGGAATTCAATAATTTTGCCATTTTTGAAACATTTTGTGAAATTTTGGAATGTCGTCTGCAGCCGCCTGCCGCGTGGAAAGCGTTAAAGACCCTCGTTTGACCACATTATAAGCCTTTCATTGCAATGTATAATGTCAATGGGAACCAGTAGACACTGGTGAGAGAAATCAGTGATCATGTGATGAAAGTGAAGCATGCTGGTTTTGTTCAAGGATTCTTCTTTTGTTTGATTTTACTAAAGTAGATTCACAAATACTTTTTTCAAAAAGTCAAAAATATTATCAAAAATATTCAATAAGATTTTTATAATTTTCAAAAAAATGTTAAAAAAAAAATTCTTTTGAAAATGTTTTAAAAATTGGAAAATCAAATTAAACAAACATCAAGAAATATTGGTTGGTCGGAGCCAGTAGAAAATCAAATTAAACAAACATCAAGAAATATTGGTTGGTCGGAGCCAGTAGAAAAGGTCTGCCATCCATATGGCTTTAACAAGTATTAGAATTTGTCACTAGCTGTGAATGTAGCTACGTAAACAAGCATCAGTACTGTAGCGGGAATAGGGCAATCCAAATGTCTTGGAAATTGAAATAGGTTGAGCTATTCAACCTAGCTATACAGTTTCTTAGGACACTATATATGATATCTGAAGCAAAAGTTTGATAAATGTTATTCAGAAAAGTTGAAAAATATTGACGAAAATATCCAACGCCAACTCGGACGCTTTCATTTCAATTCATAGCTACTATGAAGGGCTAAACAAATGCAATGAGTTTATTTTGCCTAGTAATCAAAGTAATTCAGGTCAAAAATTGAGTAATTTATATACATATTTTCCCCTGTATTTTTGTGAAAAGTATACCCCCTTTTTTATTTATTATTATTTGATCATATCTGATTTACTATATATACCAAGGGTTCTCAACATTGAAAATATATACATTTACATTTCCTTAAAAGCTATGAGCTTCCCATGGCTGTACCCCCTGGGCCCATCAGAGCAGAGGCCAGGCTTGTCCATGATCCCCATCTGTTAAAGGGCAACCTTGTAATAGTAGTTTCCCGCAAGATTATTTCACAATTTTTGTTATTGCTTTATTTCGTAATAATAAGAGGGATTAAAATTATGCCTTGGCCAGTTCACCCCTCGCTAGTCTAGTGGTTGAGTTATACGCCTTACAATGCAGATTCCCACTAGGACCACTTTTCAACTGATTTATTTCCTTTTGTAAAAGTTAGTAGTTCAAAATATTCCAAGTCCACAAAGTGTTTAGTTCCTACCTAGTCAACCCCGGGTGGAAAGTCACTTGGGTATTTCCATCACTGCGTATATACATCCCATTCCCAACCAAAGAAATGGCTTGTAGAGTCATTTCCATGAGATCCGTGACCAGTGTTAGGATACCTCCTTTTCTTGATGGATTTGTCAAGATGGACTAATTCTAAGAAAAATGAGCTCCTATATACCTCCCAGAAATGATGGCAATGGTTTTTATAGTGTAAAATCCAAAATGGCCGCCATACAGGGGCCCGAAAATTCAAATGGCTTCAATTAAGCCTGAGCACAAGGATTCCAGAAAAGTATAGTTTGCCATACTTCCGATGTTTGGTTAACGAGTTATCGGGTAAAACGTAAAAAGGTCGTTGACCTTTGCATATGGGGTCAAAATTTAAACTTGCACCGATTTTGAAAAACAATATCTCATATTGTTTGTATGATCACAAGGATTACAGAAATGATAGTTTTTACCACCTAGAGTGTCAGTTGTACCTTATAAAGGGGTCAAAAGGTCAGGTTCCATATAGGTCAGTATACCTTGACCTTTTGACGTAAATAATAAACAAATAAAATGGCGGATGATTTAAACGCAAGTGACTCGATTTCTGTTACATTCTGAGGCCGAAATAGACCGCGAAAAGGTATAATCCACGCCGAAAAATAAATGATCTGCATATAACATAACCAGATATATTTTTCGCGATGATTCTATGCACAGAGGTGCGGCGCAGAGCCTGTTAAAGAGAAGAGAATGAAGAGAATGAAGAGAATTCAGCGCCTTGTTTGTTGAAGGGAGTTTCGTTTTCCGCGAGTGTTTTAAAAATACTTTTTTTTGTGGGCCTTTGGACTTAACATAAATTCGTTGTGCCATAATATGACATGCCAAACCATAGGTATTTTTCCGTATTGTGTGAACATGCAGGGGATAACTAATAATACTGGGTGTCCCAGACTAGTTTATACCCTGTTTGATAAAAATACGAATAGATATATAAGAATAACAGCGTAACTCAATCTTACACCTGCTATATACTGCACATATAGCAGTTGTAAAATTGAGTATTACTGGTGGACATGGCCCCTACTTGTTCTGGTGATCTCATCACAAAATCTGTCATTGTTCAGGTATGGAATGACATTCCTTTAAAATGGTTGAAAATCTGTTTTTCAATGTCAGTGCATTTCAAGTGAATAACCTCAAGCACTGTTAACACTGTGACCATAGAAAGGATTGTATTAAATCAGTCAAGCTGAACAATTCCGTTACCTCATACAAATGTTAGGCCAAACAAAGAAGAGAGTCTGTCACAGAAGCCCGCCCGCATTGGTATGTGAAATGAGCTACGGCGCGTAGGTCTATGCGCTGAGGACTAAAAACTTCTTCTTTTTTTGATTTTTAAAAAAAAGTTCAGCGATTTCTCTGAAGCTTAGATTAGGCCAAAAAAAAAATAGTTGTGTTGCCCTCATCCGCCCGGGTCAAAATTCTGAGAATGTGGGCCGGGTATTTTTTTTTTTTTTTTTTTTTTTTCAAGATTTTTTTCAAGATTTTTCCTTTTTTTTCAAGATTTTTTTTCAAGATTTTTTTTTTTTTTCAAGATTTTTTTTCAAGATTTTTTTCTCAAGATCTTCCAATCTGTGAAAAGAGATGGGCAAGAAACCAAAATATTCACCATTGGGTTGAAATTACATCCAGTAAGCGTTTTCCTTAGTATCTTCACACATGTTGACTGAAATAATAGGTATAAAATCATTGATTTGGTAAAATTTAAAATTAAAAAAAGAATTAAAAAAAAAAAAAAAAAACGTCCGGCCGTCCTTCCCGATTTTAGGCTTGTGAGGGCAACACAACTTTTTTTTTTGTTGGCCTTAGCAACAACAACAAAATTACATACTCATAGCCTATTTTCTAAAAAAAAAAAAAAAAAATCGCACAGCACTTACAGCTTACTGTAGCTTATTTGCAAAATGTTTCTGAGACAGACTATCTTCTTTGTTTGGCCTTACTACACTAAATATAACAAGCAACTGACGTCCATCAATGTTATAGTGGAAATAATTTCTGTCACAAACATCCGATTTTCAAAATCCAAACATTTTTAGGAAATTTAGATATTTGTAAATGCTAAAATCTCATGCAATTTGACTAATAGCAATGGTATCCATAGACAAATAAATGCAACTATCCCGGTATATAAATCATCCTGGGACACCCTGAATATGTTGTTAACTTTGCAGACATTACGGGAGGTAGTGGGTTTATTTACAAAATTGTTTTGAAAATTTTTCGCCAATTTTAGAAACATTTTGATTTTGTGTGTGTGGGGGAGGGGGGGGGGGGGGGGTGATTTGTTAAAATCTCAAAAATTGTTGAAAGTCACCAATATTTTCACAGACATTTTGAAAACAAAAAACAGACAAAAAACCTCCTGACCGACCGACCCTACCTGAGAGGTCCATTTGCCCGTAGAACAGATTGGGTTTTTTTTCGTTGTCTTACCTCAATACCTGCCAACTTTGTGTCGTTAACTTTGCAGAAATTACGGGAAGAAGTGCTAATAATGAAGATGTATTTCCTGTCGTGTCGGACAGCGATGGAAAATAGGCTACTCACACAGGTAAGATGCTACAGATGGCACAGCTCTCAACAAAAGTTTCTTTTACCTAGTAAAAGCTGTGTTCTGACAGCTCAAGTCATGGACTTGAGTCACAATTTTTATGTCTTGACTTGACTTGAGTCACGAAGAGCAATGACGTGGCGTTAATTTGCAATTTGGTTTAAAAAAGATTCAAATGCCCTGACTTGACTAAAGTGACTTGACTTGAGTCATGATTTTTGATGACTTTGACATGACTCGACTCGAGTCACATCTGTCTATGACTTGAGTTGACACTTGAGTGACAACTCTGCGTATACATTGTATTTGACCTACATACGACGAGGGTCAGACAATAAGTTCTACCTCCTACCTTATAACTGTGCTAATATATAAGCCATTCATAACAAGTTGTAGCTTTGAATCGTAGCTATAGAATCATAGTGAGTTGGTCTGATTCTTGTTCTTGGCACCGACTTTTGACCTATTGGATTGACTTGACTTGACTTGATGAACATTGGAAAAGATTTGACTTGACTTAAAGGCATATTATGTGATCTTTTCCAGAGAGCGCCCTCTATTCATGATTTTTTTTTAGAAAGTAGATTTTCTTGCAGATTTACATTTCTGATCATAAATCGTACATACGTTCCAAGTTACAGAGCGATACGATTCCTAATTACCTCAAAATCATGGTTTTAGAGTGAATTTAGAGTGAAAATATAAACTGTCGTGTTATCCCGACAGTTTATTTTTACTCTAAAACCATGATTTTGAAGTAATTAAGAATCGTATCGCCCTGTAACTTGGAATGTATGTACGATTTATGATCAGAAATGTAAATCTGCAAGAAAATCTGCTTTCAATTTATTTCTTCCGATGTTGAGGGCGTTCCCTGGAAAGATCACATAATATACCTTTAAGACTTGACTCGACTCGAGTCACGTCTGTCTACGTGAAATGACTCGACACTCAAGGTTTAGTGACAACACTGCATATACATTGTATTTGACCTACATACGACGAACGTCAGACAATAAGTTCTACCTCCTACCTTATAACTGTGCTAATACAGTCCTCAAAAGAAGTAACATGAAGATTGAATGAATATTAACTCAGTTATATGCCCTAAACCAAAATAAAGTCTGTTTTTCATTTTAGCATTTCGTTCGTCTACACGCAGCCTCGGACTAGCAACATGCAGATTATTGATTAACTGGTAGCGACAACTCACGGGTCGATAGTGAGACGGGTATTGGGGATGCTTCAATTGATCAATGCAACCCATACACATTCCTGTCACACTGTCCCGCGTGTTCAAAACCCAAGTGTTAAAATGTAAACTGCACTTTGTTCTATCCTTTTCAATGTCGCGTTCTTAATTATTAACCGATCTTAATGAATATTGTATCAAGTTAAAGAGGAGAAATTTCTTTACAACTTTATGATTTAATATTTTTTATGTAGGAGCTATTGGTTTGGAGTTATGCGTATATTTATTACCTGGTCAGTGACTTAATTTGAGGACTGTATATAAGCCATACATAACATGTTATTTTCCACAGTTACAGCTTTGAATCGTAACTATAAAATCTCAATTATGTTAAATTGGTCAGAGTCTTGTTCGTGGCACCGACTTTTGACCTATTGGATTGATTTGACTTGGGGAAAATAGAAGAAAATACTTAACTTGACTTGGCTTAAGACTAGTTTATGACTTGACTTGACACTCAAGGTCTAGTGACTTGGTCTCGTCACTGCATACATATTGTATTTGACTTACACATGACAAGGGTCATTCAATAAGTTCTACCTCCTACCATATAACTTTGAGCCAAACATACCTTGAAATTGTCCACAATTGAAGCGTTGAATGTTAGCTATAAATTCATAGTAAATTGGTCCGAATACTTTGTTCATAAAAATACAGGGGTAAATATATATAAATAGGTCAGAAGTCGGAGCCAAATCAAGGCCCTGACTCTGTATATATGTACATCAAATTCTCCTTCTCCCCGGTGTGGGTACATGTGTAGATGGAAGTTTTACCGTATCACACATGCTCAAATTGTCCGGTCAAGGAATGAAATATGTGACAACGTCGTCGGCCGGTAAACATCGCCGTTCTCTCAGGGTATAGACGTTATTCTTAATTGCCGTATTTACGTCAAAAGAGGGCCGTGCTATCCAACTGAACATGCTCAGAGCAATTAGTGCTCTGAAAACGAGGCTAACGATTTAGCGGAGACAAGAGTGCTGTAGTTTTTCAATGCGGTGAACTTTGCACTAATAATAAAAAATTCTTCATACTTCTGAGCTGTTCAATATTTGGCCTTATTACATTCGTGAAATAAACTGGAACATATAAAAGTATCTATTTCCACTAGTTTGAAATGAAATGTTTGCTGTGTAACCGACACTATCTAGGAAAATGTAGAAGTTCACAGTTCATTACATTGTAGTACAAGTATGAGATTGTAATGTTTATTGGCGCACTAATTGCTCTGAGCATGCTCATTTAGATTTCACTCCGTCTGTTGACGTAAATGTGCCAATTGAGAATAACGTCTATAATCTATTATAAAAGCGATAATTACAAAAAGTGAATTTAATTTTGTCTTCGTCCATTTTTTTTGTTGGTGCACAGTTGCAGAATCGGCCCCATTTTGTGGAGAACTCTGACATGTACTCGTTGCAAGATCTGATAGACGCCAGGGACGGGATTCTGTTGTCTTCCTTGTCCGGTATCCATGGAAACTTTGCTGTGCATATACGATTGGAGTGCCAAGTAAGTGTCTATACATTAGAGGCACAAGTTTTTTGTTTTGTAAGATGGCATACCCACAGTTTAGGGTTTTGAATCATAAAATTTGCAACCATCAACATATGCGACCCAACATGAGTAAATGAGGCGGAATGCGGCAGCATCTAATTTGATTTAAGAGCACAAATGTGGGACAAGGTCAAAAACAGTCAAATTTAGAAGAAGTCTTATTTCTGATCTTTGATACATCTTGTATCTAACCAAACACTCAAATTTATGAAAATAAAGAATTAAACTACATTTTGAGTTATTTCATTTTCATTTTCTCCATTGACTTGTTAACAAAACCAACACTTTAATTGTCCATAAACTTGACAATTTGTATTTGATGTTTTGAGACAAAGTGATTTTCAATCATCTGTAACTTTGGTTTGGAATATCATGACATTGATTTTGGTACCAAAATGTCCCTTAACATATGCATATTATCATGATATCAATAACTCAATTCATATATCCCTCATTGTGCCTCATTTACTCGTGTTGGGTCACATATAGGCAGGACAATGTGTAAAGCATATTTTTTGGAGTTTTTAAGACCAATGAAAGCCTAAAAAAGCCGAAATGATCTCATCGATGTATTTTCTAAAAAGTTATGAACCTAAAATGGTTTGCAACAAAACCATTGAATTCCATTTTCTTAACCGGTAAAATAGAAAACTTGTGTCTCTAATGGTTGGTTGGTTGGTTCGGTCCTGTCATAACTGACAGCTCGTGACTTACAAATACTACGCCACAAATAACGATTTTCAGCAGCAAAGGAGTAACAATCACGGAGAGGGTGTCCAATAATCAATCCAGAGGTCTGCCTCTCTTGCGCTTCCCTTCAATCATGCCTTGTCTCTAATATACATCTTAATGTTTATTTTGAAGATTTTTTTAAAACTGGTTTAACAAAAACCATTGGTTTAACCCCCTGGGCACTACCTGCCTACCTAACAGTGTTTATGATTGGTTAATTGCAAGATACACTCATTTGAATGACCAATTACGATACAGCTTTTAAACTAGTTCACCCCAATCTGTAACAGGGAGACAATTATTCTAACAATGTCTCTGATTGGTGCAATAAATGATGTATCCATCTTTTTGACCAATCGGCAGGTAGTTCTCAAGGGGTTAATGAATCATAAAAAAGAAAAAGAATGGATCTTGAAGTCGTGTCAGATGATCAGGTGATATTTCATAGGGGCGGGACGAATTTTTGTTGTCGAAATACTGGGAAAAAACTAATTTAAATGTTGAAAACATGCAGTCAAATTAGAAGGAGGTGTCCCGCAAGCACAACCTTAGTAAAATAATTATCGAGCCCAAATTGCGTAGTTATATAGAACAAAACATCATAAAAACTGCCATCTCTAAACATGCAATTTTTAAAATTCCCTTGTCGATGACGTCATGGTATTCAAATTTGCGCAAGTGCATTTACTATGGCTTCATCGACACCGGGAATTTAGATCACCGCAAATTTTCAAAATTGCATGATTAGAGATGGTAGTTTTTGTGATAATCATGAGGTTTTGTTCTATATAATTATATAGTTTGGGGTCGATAATTATTTTTCTAACATGCACAATTTTGTGCTTCCGGGACACCTTCTTTAATGCAGATTCTGTCCTCGATGAGGGTATTTTGCTCCAAATAAGTAATATGAAGAACATTTTTAGGGCACAATTAATATTTATGCAATTTATCTTGGGGTGTTTTGTTCTCATTTAAGCCGTTTAGTTGTGATCACAGTGATTGTCTCAAGCTACCCTTAGCGCAAATTAACATTGGTAAAAAAGACGCTCTTATTCTTGGAAATTTGCTGATTTTGATACCATGGGATTGTGTTGTCTTCTAAAAGAAACAACATTATTCTGCGTTTTCATTCACACAGATGTTTACAACTTCGTATCTGATTGCCTCCCCCGCGTTGACACATTTTGAAAATGTTTGAAACTTTTTCAAATTTTGTGAAATAGTTTGAAAATTGTCAAAATGCTCATGAAAATGTTGAAAAAGGGTGGGGGGATGACCAACCAACCCTACCTGGGAGGTCTGTTTTCCCGTAGAACAGGTTTTTTTTGTGTGTTTTTTAATATATTTTTTGTCCATCCCCTCCTGCAGTTATGTCAAGCCAGAGGTTTCATCTGTGAATTGTGCAATGCGGACGATGTGCTTTACCCTTTTGATATCATAGCCGCGGTCTGCTCCCGTTGTTCAGCCGTGTTTCATAGGTAAGTCTGAAGTGTTAAGATTGTTTGACAAATCTATCGTAAGGTGACGAAAAAACACACCCTGTTTTACGGGTTTAAACCTTTAATGTCTCCAAAATCTTCAAATATCAAGACATTTTCGACAGATTTTCAGCCATAAAACGGTTAATTCTACATGATTTGAGACAACAATTATCTTCAAAAAAATAGCTTGAAAAAGAGAGATATGTAATGAATCCAAGGGAGCCAAAAACGGAGCGAGGTAGGAAAGAGAGAGGTTTTCCATGGGGATTTTTTATTAACTTTAGATTGAAATAATCTTTATTATGAACATTATTAATTGTATATAAGAGGCAGCTGAAAGTTTGGTATCAAAATAATTCTACAAGTTTCCTGTATCAAAATGTGTTTTCAGTTTTATATATTTTACCGGAGGATTTAAAAGAGGTTAAAATAAAGTATCATAACTGTTTGGGACACACTGTATAAACATGTTTGGGAGGGACAAGGATTTGTGTCCTTGGCGATTACAACTTCTTCTATTGAGAGTTGAATAAATGTGTAGATTGTTAGGGCCCATTTCATGATTGTAAAAATGTGAAGGTTATTCTGCAAGGTGAATATTTGAGACTTCAAGTGCTTGCTTTAGAATGATTTGATTTGATATCATTTAGGTCCTATGACCCTGGATAACCCAATAAGCTTATAAGGAATGGAGGTCCGTTAGATGTGTGAACAGATACATACCGGGATGATCCCCTATTCTTTACGAAAGAGTCTGTAACCTTTTTAACATGCTCAGGTATTGCTCTTCCGATGCACAGGACCACCATTTATATGTGACTTCCGATCCACTGGTTTTTGCTGCCATTAGAAAATCGTCACAATCACTTCGCTTTATTTACCAGACTACTGACACGGCGCACACAATGTATATCAGCACTTAGATTGTAATATCCCCTAACAGCTTCCCAATCTCGCTTGGGTCGACGAGGCAAATGAGACTAAGTATCTTGCCCAAGGATACAAACATGTTGGCTATAGCAGGGCTTGAACTCACAACCTTTGTATCATGAACCCTGCTCTCGTGGATGTGTGTCCTTGATGGTTATGCTGCGCGAGCATGGTCATCTGTCATTTTTATTTTCGATTTTCCTTCTTTTCTTTTCTTTGGCCGACAAATATTACTGGTTTATGACAAGACATATTTGGTAAATGTCAATTTGACTAATGTTTCTAGTGTGATAATCGTTCAAAAGCAATCTTTTCAAGCAAGCAAACTATTTCATTTCAAGCATGTCAAACCATGGAATTCTATTTTCATTTCAATAGTAATATTTCAATAGTAATATTTTGACAAATTGAGTAAAATCTAAATCTTCAAAAGAAAAATGCAAGAGAATCTGTTGGTTTCTGGTTAGGCTTTTAACCTTCATACTGTTTTTCAGAATCAAAGGCATTGTATGCCATCTTTACCATAGAAAGTCCTCTATCTTTGATTTTCCCCCCCTCTAAATGCCTTAATTTTTTTTGGGGGGCGGGGGGAGGGGTCAAATTACACTTATAAACATGAAAATATCTTTGAAGTTACAGAGCAATAAGTTTCCTGATTACTGTATAAGTGTACATTTTCGCGCTTCACAATTTTTGAACAATTTTGCTTGTTTTTATTTTCGCAATTTTGAGATTCCTTACATAGACCTACATACAGATGGAATATATTCGCCCGTTTTTATTTTCACGCTTGCTGATTTTAGTGCGAAAATAAATATAGAGCAACATTGTCCACTTTACAGTACTACAAAATCAAGCACTTGTCGGGTTAACCCAACAGTTTATTTTCGGAGTGTTTTTTCGCTCCTAAATAGAATTCCATGGTTTGACACCATTTTAATGTGGCTTACAGATTATCCGGCTACAATCACAACTGTACACAAGTGAACACATGATGAGTTTAAAATCAGTTGAAAAATTCCTTTAATTGGAAGTAGATTTCCATTATGATTTGGTAAAGTTCAGTGATGATTTGTACGGGAAAATATGGTCAAGATAGATATAAAAGTCCAGGAAAGTCTCTCCTGGCGAGATGAACTTCATTATAAAAAAGAAACAATATGAGTAAAAAATTGAAGGAAAAAAATCACATAATATTGCCTTAGGTGAGGAATAAAACACCTGTTCAGTGGGAGGATAGACCACTCATGTTGGGTGGTCGGTCACTCGATCTGAAAAAAGTTGTCCATTTTTAAGAAAACCTTTTTTAAATTCCCCAAATTCTTAAATTGGGTCATCAGTATCTGTATCGATCATTTTCAAATATCGGTCTGGCCTGTAAAAAAGAGTGGGGTTTTTCATCGCCTTTTGCACAATTATTGTAATTAGTGTTATACACATCAACTGTGGTTGTGGTGTTTTTTTTGGCTTAATTTATTTTAAAACTAGATTTATTTTTTCTTACCGCTACAGGGACTGTTTTTACAAGAAAGATGGCGACTGTCCGAGGTGTTATCGGCTTAGCAAAAGGTCTTCAGAGTCACCCTCGTGATCGCAGATTGGGCAAGGTGTTATCGGCTTAGCAAAAGGTCTTCAGAGTCGCCCTCGTGATTGCAGATTGGGCAAATTTGTCACAGTGCTACCGGGTCTTATGAGCTCATGGATCATGATGTGAGACTGCGTAGAACATCCTGCATGTATGAGATTTTTGGGGCAATATTTGGTCCTGGACCATCATGATGCGAGACTGCGCAGAACACCCGGCATGTATGAGATTTTGGGCCAATATTTGGTCCTGGACCATCATGATGCGAGACTGCGCAGAACACCCGGCACGTATGAGATTTTGCGCCGATTACATGGTCCTGGACCATCATGATGCGAGACTGCGCAGAACACCCGGCACGTATGAGATTTTGGGTCGATTACATGGTCCTGGACCATCATGATGTGAGACTACGCAGAACACCCGGCACGTATGAGATTTTTTGCCAATATTTGGTCCTAGACCATCATGATGTGAGACTACGCAGAACACCCGGCACGTATGAGATTTTGGCCCGATAACATGGTCCTGGACCATTAAAGTTTAAGAATTTGAAAAAAGTTGACACCGTATAAATGATATTTGCAAAAAAAGAATAACTCTAACAAACCTTGGGGTGTGGAGGGAGGAGGGGGCTAGAAATACAAGGAATAAAGCGCAATGTATGTTTAACATAGCTTTATTCCGTTTATGTTCCTGGACCATGTTATCGGTCCAAAATCTCATAAAATCGAGCATCCCAATCCCTGACAAATGGTCATTATAGTTCCCCTCATAATTTGACAGGCAAATCAGGGAGTATACTCCAACTACTAGATGTCGTACATGGGGACTTCTATAGAACGACCCATAGTGAGGAATGAGAATGGTAGGGTATTCTAAACTTAGCCAAGAAGACAGCTTTGTTGTTATACAGACCAAGCGCACAGCAACTGGTGTCCGTGCAATAATAATTTAATATCATGATAAGCTTGATTTCAACCATTTTATTAATTTTATTATCATTATGGCTGAAAAAGAATAATGTGATATCATGATATAAAACAAATATTGAATGCCGTTTGCTTGTGCAATAGTAAAACTATATCACTCAGTCCAATTTGGATTATTCCATTACACTCGGCTTCCCCTTGTGCAAATGGAAAAATCCAAAGTTGACCTCTTGATATAGTTTGTATTATATAACACATAAATATATTCCTGTCATTTGACCTCATCATGTAAGATGAAATATTTGGACTATTTCCCCACTATTTCATCAGAGGGAAAAAAGTTAGGAACTGTTTCCCTGTGATGAGGATGTCCGAGAGAAATAGTACCTTTTCATGGGAATATTTTACCCTGCTCGCGATCGCGGTAATTGACCTTTACTTGATTGATACACGAGTGCCTAGGTCTATTATCGTTTGTTTATCAAGTATTTCAAATGACAGAAATATTTTTATATGTTATATAAAACAAATATTTACTGCTCTATATTCGGGAAATGGTGCAAAATAGAACTGGAGACTATGGGCCTACTATTTTCTATATAAATATTTGTATACTATCACACTCTAGGGCATTCAATATTTGTATACTATCACACTCTCGGGCATTCAATATTTGTATAATATACGATGGTCTCATCATGTATAGGCTGTACCATATTTTGGAGTCCTGACGACAGAGGGGTACGTCGCCTATGACGAGAAAAAAAGAGGGGTTTGTCCTTTTCTTAGACGAGAAAAAAAACCCCGTTCTACGGGCCCAACCGACCCATTTTTTTAAATATTTTTTTCATACGTTTTTTTGGAGTGAATCCAAAAGATTTTGAAATGCTTTGAAAATTCTAAGAATTTGTTCGTAAATGTTGATTTTTTTGTTGTTCAAAATTCACCAAAATTCCCAATTTATTTTGGGAAAAAAAATAACTCCCGACCCTTACATGACATGCAGAACAGGTTTTTACTATTTTGTATTCCATCATGTGCTTTCTTAAGAGGCCAAGATTGTGAGAAATGATTATTGATTTGGCTTGCACGTATTTGAAAACGTGTTATAATCGGTTTCTGCAAATGTGTCACCTGTCCACACATCGGGAGAGGTAGTAAACTGTTTCCCGAATAAATCAATATAACTTCGATCCTGATACAGGCCAGAATGGAAAAACTGTGTTACACCGTGGACGTACCATGGTTAAACGCACACTTTAAGTTTAATAGGCCTAATATTAAACATGTTGATATAAGCTTATCAATTTTCACTTAGTTGTCTTCTAAATCAGTTGAGTTCGATGAATCTGCGTCGTCATGGTTCGTGGTCTAAATCCTCAGATAATTTGATGATATTGGGGGAATGTCAATATGCACAGATGTGATCTTTTTCCCAGTACAAATTTTCACTTTCCCAGACGTGACAGCACACATTTTTCCAGTCTGATGGGGACATTTTTTCAATGCCTTATTGAATATTTTTTGAATGTCATTAGTGATGTTGACAGTTTGTGCTTTGCAACATAATGTTTAATTTGAGCGCATTAGTTCTTCCGGGTCTAAATCACAATTATAGGGTGGCAGACGCAAAATGTCATGAGCAAACATTTTGGCCATTTCGTCGTCTATCTTATACCTTTGGAAACGTAAATTATATAGTTTAATGCTGTCGTAAAGCTCTGGTATTTTAAGGTTTGCTTGCTGAAAAGGAAATGTTATTTCTTTTCAGCCATTCCTGCATATATCAGACTTCCGTAATTCCGATAAAAGATATAGAGTCTTTATCTTTCAGAAAGACATATTGATCATTGGTTACTCTAGCGCAATATTTAATAAAGAAGATTAACAACCAGTACATCCTCATCAAGTCAACCTTACACCTCCGCCAATATGCAAGAGGTGACATTTGCCGAAACCGATTATAACACAAATTGTGAAAACACAACGAAACACAAAAGTCTTGATACAAATTAAAACTGGAGACAAAAAGTTAGACCGGGTCTAAAGTTTGACCTGATCTAAGTGGATTTTAGTTTTGTGAAATGCACACCTTTAATTAAATTTCCTTCTCAAATTAGCTAACAAATTGTAAAGATTTGGATGTTAAATTCAAAAATAGCACAAGATATCTCATGAAAATGCAGAGGACAACAGCTTTTAAGGAATGAATATGATTTCACTTAGATTCTAACTTTAGACCAGGGTCTAACTCTTTTGTGCATACGAACCTTTGGGTTTGTGCAATATCTCGTCTTGTCAGAAAACCTGGCACATGTGACCTGTTTTTCTGAACTTTTCCGATCTCGATTTTGAAAGGTTCTATTAGTCGGGGGGTCAAATGCCCTGTTCTAAGGGCAAACGGACCTCTCAGGTAGGATCGGACGGTCAGGCGTTATTTTTGGGGTGGTCTGACATTTTTTCGGGAATTGTTGGTGAATTTCAGCAATTTTCATAATTTTCAAAAAAATTGCACAAATTAAAAAAAAAGTCTAAAATTTCAACAACAAAAACAAAAAAAATCACCATAAAAATCAACTTTGTTTTAAGGTGTATGTTCCGATCACTTTTTTGGGGCTATGACTTTTTTTCACATCAAGATATTTTGATATCAGAAGAATCCCCATATTGTTCTCATTCTGTCTAAAATCTTAGGGGCCAGAAATGTTCCATTTAGAAATTATAGGCTAAAATGTGGTGAATTACTGTTAAAGGTGGTTAACCACCAACCAGTTTGTGCACTACTCAATGGGCAAATATTTTGTGACCTTGTGCTTCTAAAAATAGAACCGTTGGGGTTATGCAACTCAAACTTTGGAATGCGACCATTTTACGGATGACTTTTCATGTAAAAAAGAAAATATCAAGTTGAAAATCGGGCCAGCAATCGGAACATCTACCTTTAAAAATACCCTTCTTTTTTTAAATTAAAAAAAGAATTGGTTCTCTCTGGCCTGTAGAGAACAGAGGTTAAAATACTCCAAGGGAAAGATCACACAAACCGACGACTTTGTGTTGGATCACATATTTTTTCGCAGGACACCTTGTACATTTTGAATGTCAAATTTGAAAGACGAACAATTTGCAAGCAGACATAACCATTGTAATTTTTTCGCCAGACATAAAATTTTGTTTTGCACAAAAATGTTGACGCTTTACAGTACTATCCCAATATTTGAATTTGTTGACAATCATTAAATATGATATAAAATATGGAAAAAGAATGTTTAGTACTATAATCCTAAATGCGAAAAGAGTTTTTATTTTATTTTATATTTTATCTTTTATTTTGGAGATGTGATTTTAGTATAGACCCTGCCTCAAGGCCATGTTTATTGACGGCCAAGTCGACTGCAGGCTTTTTAAAATATATATCAATTAAGGCTGTGAATGCACGGGTAGTTTTGTACCTGGGTACCCGACCCGTTTTTCGAGCGGGGGTACCCAGGTACCCGAAAATGGACACTAAAAAGGGGTTTTTGGGGGGTTTTTTAAGTACAAATTTGTCCCAAAAATGACACATAATGGGGTCAATAGAGGTCATTTGGGGACAAATTTGTACTAAATGTTTTTTTTGTTTTTTTTACATTTCGGGTATTCGGGTACCCAATTTGGTACCTGGGTACCCGGAATAGCGGGCGGGTACCCGGGTTCCCGGGTATAAGTCACAGCCTTAATATCAATTCATAGACCACTAATGACTAAATTGATACATTTTTATAACGTTGCACCATATTGATTATGTTTTTTATCAAACCAGGCATTTTGCCTCCACGCTTTCCACGCGGTGGTCGTCTGCAGACGACACTTCACAAAATGTCACAAAACATTTTGAAAAAATGTTAGAATTAATTTCATCACCATATGTGATGCGATCTGTGAAAACCCGCCACATGGTGGCATTTTTCATATTGGAGATATTTATATCATGAGAAAGTTAAAACTGTGCTGATTACAGAACTGTTTCGATCATTTTTCTACGATCAATACAAAAAAAGTTATGAGTGAATGATGATTGTGATGTCATCAAAAGCTACAAAACAAGAAATCATGAAAACAGGCCAAAAAAGATACATAATTCAATATAATAACATTATAAGGTTAATATTAAAAGTGACTTAAGTAAGTTTTTGAAGGTGAAATTTTATGAAAGATGATGATACAAAGTATTGGAAACTAATTTTCTTTAAAAAAATCTTTAAAAAAACAAAGTTTTTTTAATTTTTAATTTTTTTTTTTAAATTACCCATAATCCCTAGTTCACATTTTGCGACATCCGACGGGTTTTCACAGATCGCATCACATATTTGGAATCACCATGAGAAATGCATTAAAGTAAGTACAAACATGCCAAGTATTGGTTCAGTAATTCTTGAGATAAGACCTTGAAAATTGGGAAAGTATCTGAAAAATCTGTTTTGTCTATGGTAAAACTAATACATGTAGCTGTGTGGAAAGTGGAAGTATATGGGTGATTCAGCTTTGCACAAGTCTACATGGCCAACATGCTTTTAACTTGATTACAAGATAATTGCTATAGTTTAATTAGTTCAAAATATGTGAAAAATTGTTTTTTATCTATTCGTGCGCAAAAGTAATCCAAGCGTACATTAGAGATTATGGTCCCAGGCATGCAGTTTAGGTCGCACGCACGCATCATGCATATGATGCACATACGATGCTTGTTGCTTTCATGCGTGCCCGCGTCCTTCTGTATTCATTCGCCGCTGTGTAAAGAGGCTTCGCCAATTTGGAATTGATCAAACTATAGCATGGAAAAATACATATTTCAATTTTTTCGGCAGGTAGCCATGGTGTCCTAATTTTGTGGTGTTGGATAACATTGAATACGATGGCATCCATAACATCAGTTAGAGTAGTACCCTTATTAAAGCTGGTTAAAGCAATATTATGTTGTCTTTTTCCAATTTGTTGCACCCATTTTCTCTTATAATGGAAAAGACTTTCCTGACTCATAAATCTTTCTTGACTGTATTGTCGGTGAAAAACCATCACAGAGCTGTATTAAATCATAATGGAAATTAGAGAATGTGGAAGAAGGTTTCAACATATTTGTTTTGATTTTCATCATAAAGCATTCCATACTGTCGTGTTCACGTGTGTGCAGCAGTTGCCATCGTAGCCGTAAACTCTGCAAATGGCGTTAACACGGTGTCACACAATGGAATTCCATTTACGAAAGAAAAAAACACTCCGAAAATAGCTCTGGATGAGACCTGTGATTTCAACCTATAAAATGTTACAAGGGTGCGGATAGTACAAACGCTATTCGTGAAAGTTTGAACTGTCGTTTTTGCATTTCCTCTCATGAATATTAATTTAGCGTGACAGGGAATATACAAATTGTTCAATTCAATCCGGGGGTGGTGGGGTGTGGGTACTCACGTATGTAAGGCATACGGGGACGTGCCGCTCCAGTGGGTCGTTTTTTCATGAGACATCCTTAGCCATGGGTAGGCTTTTCAACTGAAAAATCCTTAGACATGGGTCAATTTTCGCGAAAATTTGCAAAAATTAGGAATTTTTTCCCGATAATTTGCGAAAATTTGGTCTAAAATGAAGCAAAACCCCTAAAAATGGATACCGATTTTTCCAAAATCACCCTTAGAAATGGGTATGGGTTTTGAATCTCCAGCGGCACACCCCGACCAAACCAAATCTGAGTACCCCCCCCCCCCCCCCTGGGAATTCAATCAGGTCACACAAAAAGAAATTGTTGTGTTGACCTCAAGAGGTTGGGTCGATTTTTGTGGGTTTTTTTAATCACTGAAAAATAGTACCGCAATACCTGGCCTGTCGTGGTTCATGTCAAGACAGAATTGGTAAAATGTCATTTTTTTTGTTCTAGCAAACATTCATTTCAGGCAAAAAATAGTGATACTTTGACTATAGCATTTTTATATTTTCGAGGTATCCTCTTGTATCAGTTTTCTGATCCTTGGTGAGTTTTGTTCCTGGTTCCGTTGGATTCATCTTTTTACATTTTATATATGGGAAAAATTTCAATCTTACGAGGGGGTATCAAAAAGTTCTTGACATCACCCAGAAGTGAAAGAGTCAGAAACTTTTTTTGTTGTTATGTGACCCTTCAGACATCTTTATAAAGTCACTGTGCAAAGTCACACATCTCTCCCACTATTTATTACCTGTCCACAGACCGCCATTGTAGAGCTCCTCAGATTGACCGACATTGATTGATTCTCAGATTGCCTCAGATTGCGTTATTCCCAAAACAGCAATACATAGTTTAAAGTGTTGACAGAAAGGGGTCAAAGGTCATGTAGGGGTCATTAGAGGTCAATCTGTGTTCATCCCATGTTACCCACAAGATTATTGTCACCAAGCCTGTTTGTAACCCAATTTTAGTGCAAGAATAGTTTTGGTAGTTGTGATCGATTAAACAAACATAACATCAACAATATCCACTCGATTTTTAGCTTACTACAAGTAAGCTAAAGCGACCTGACGCGAAAGGTCACGGTATAGGTCAAGGGGAAAGTGCGACTGTGAAATATGGTTTTATCTTGGTCACACAAGTGGTTATTTGTCGGGAAATGTACTTGAGATAGTGAAACAATATGATCGCATAAATATGTTAGAAAATGGGCCTGATTGCCATTCGACAAAATAGGCAATTTCGCGTTATTTTCTTTATTGTCATAACTGTATTGAAAATGCATGTAAACGCTATGATAGAAGAGTTGATTCAACACATGGCACGCATGTATCATGACGTACAAGCGTGATTGTCTTATTGTGATTGGTTTAACTACTAGAGATCATTATTATTCATGATACGAAATAGCGGAAAGTAAAAATACAGCCGTCAAAGTGAAAAATAGGTGGGGAGGTCGTTTTTCGTTAATTGATGTTAATCGCTTCTGTATATATTCTTCAAACTATTTCTCCGATTTCAGCGGCCAAAATTATTGGAAAATATTGTTTTCAAAGGTTTTTCATCATGAGGTGCTGTTAGAAATTCGCGAAAAAGAGTAAAACTTACGAATATTGCCTTGCCAAAATGTTGAATTTGCGTGATTTATCGTGCCGTAATATCTTTTATTACCCCCACCAGTTTGGTATCGTCTGCCATTGATCAAATGTCAAATCTACATATTATAGTCCGATGTAAATGAGGCAATTACATTTACCGAGTTACCCCGTCTGTTTCAATGTGTCGTGAGCTTTCCTCAAACAGTTGCACGTGCGAATATGTGAGGGTGCAGTGTTTAATAACGAAACAATCGGAGCTCTACGAGTTCACTCATTTTTTGAAAGTCGTGTTATAACGGGGGAGGGTTGGGTTTAACGGCACATTTATGTATTATATTTAGATATTGTGTAACTTCCGCCATGTCGAAATTCCACATTTAATACAAATTTACTCAATAAATATTCATAATGACATGCCGCATGTTTATATTATAGCTCAAGTAATTTATTGAAAATAAAAACATTGTTTAAATAAAACATGACACCCCTTTCAAAAGTGAAAGCGTCCAACCCCCAAAAAAGTTTTCAGTCCGAGCATGCCGCGGATGTGTGTTCTCAGAAAATAATGGCGTCTTCTCACCTTATTTCATGTTCTGTTTCTTGTTGTTCTGTAATACTTCAAGTTGTTTTCATCTGCATCTACTTTGACGTTAATTTTTAGCAGATAAAAAATGACTACGAGTGAGTCGAAAGGCTGATATAGCCTAGACGTGAGTACAAAATAAACCAAATATAAAATGAAAAGGGGGTACTTTAAAATAAATACTACATCATCGTCCAACCCCGCCTGTTCCTGATACGGTTGTTCTCCTACTAAAAAAGGAACCCAAGAGTATGGCGCCGCTCACATCGCTAGCGGTGTGTGTTTACGCCGTACGCACGATGTTGCTCTAAAATTCGCTTCATTGTGCACATTTGGTTGCACTTATGAAAGTTTTATGCATTTTGGTAGTACACAAAATTATTCTGATGGTAAATCTTGAACGAATCGCGATTTTAATATGTAAGCTGATTAAAACCGGTGCAGATTTGACAATAATAAAAGGCAAATGAAGACAACACAGAGAACAGAAGTACATATCTACTGTACAGTACAGTACACTTTGGTGGACATTTAGTATATTTTATTGAGTTTTCACTTCCTCGAAAATCTGGACTACCAATTTTCGTAAATCCTGAGTCCCGCCCGAAAAACAAAATCGAGTCCCGGGAGCACTGAATTCCCGAACATCCTAGACCCAATGGTGGCTATACTATCGTTCATGCTTCACTATACTATAGCCACAACACCCTCTATAGACACACGACGTCGCGAAAATCACATTTTTAATTCAAGATTTTCACATCAAATATGATTTAAATCAATCAAAATGCACTCACATGTTGTTCCTAGAACTCTTAGTAATACATTGTGTTAATTAATTTTGATCAAGCGGCAGTCGGCAGTGCTGACACTCGATGTGAATTTCGCGACGTGAACAGTCAATAGGGAGTTTTGTGACCCTAGGACAGGTCACTATTGGGACTACGAACATCCCAGCCTAGCCCTATGCCTATAGGCTATAGCCTAGGCTATGTAGCCTATAGCCTAGGCTATGTAGCCTAGGCTATGTATGGTTTAACCAGGAGGTGTAATATCTCTCTGGTTAAACTATATGTAGTAGTACTATTTTGATATCAGAAGAAAAGCCTATCTTATTTTCAATATTCCCCTAAACCAATCACCTCGGTAGATGTTATTGTTACTTATTGAACCATCCAGAAGAGAACGCCAATTCGCCAACTGGTTTTTGTGGCATTACCAAAGTCAAAGTGGCGCACCATTTAAAAGGCCAAATAAAAAATAGTAGTTTCTCTTCCCCGCGCGTGCGCATCCATTTTGGCCGCCACGTCAAAAAAATAGTTTTTTTCTTCAAATTTTGTTCAAATTTTGTTTTCTAATTTTTTTTAATTTTTTTTTTTTTAAATTCTTTTTCTTCAATTTTTATTTTTTGAATGTTCTCAAGATCACACTGATGTTGTCAATGGAGAACGTGTCAATATTTTTAAAAAAACCTGTTAAAATGAAAGAACAACATAACAGGCAAACTGTTAATATCAAAACATGATACAAATTAAACTGTATCTGCATCAGATGATATAAATAAACCGTGAGTAAAACTGGTGTTTTAAAATACCAGTGTGGTCTTCGCCTTCGGAACATTTGTTTGTCGTTTTTGGCTGGAACTGATTTATTTATCAAGATATTCCCGAGATCACACTGATATTTTGTAAATCTAGAATACACATCTTTTCTTATTTAGCTTTGTATTCCTGAAAGAGAAAAAATAGAGAATAAATCCTTGTGTTATCTATATAATAATACTCTACTCTCTGTCTGTCTGTTTTTTTGTTGGTCTGTTTGTTTGTCTGTCTGTCTGTGCGCGCTTTTTCGTTGCCTTCCCGGGGTCGGGCGGCGTTCAAACTCAGTGGGTGGGTGCAGCTCGGTCCCCGCAAGAGCAAGTTCGCATTCGCTAGAGCGTACGAGGTCAAAGGTCATATAGGGGTCAAAGGTCATATGGGGGTCAACTTTTTGAAGTTGGTCGGATCATGCTTAAACTCGGTGATCTCGATGCGAGGCGAGCGTGGCAAAAATAAAACGGGTTGGCGTTTGTCGGGTCTTCCGGGGTCAAAGGTCGTCTAGGGGTCGAATTTTCAAAGTTTGTCCGATCGGGCTTAAACTCGGTGACGGGAAGCCTGAATATGAGTCGAGCGTGGAAAAAATAATACGCCTTTGTTTTTCTTGGGTCGTCCGGGGTCAAAGGTCATCTAGGGGTCAAATTTTTAAAGTTTGTCCGATCGGGCTTAAACTCGGTGATGAGAAACTCGGTGTCTGTTTGTTCAGTCCCCGCAAGAGCAAGTTCGCATTCGCTAGAGCATACGAGGTCAAAGATCATCTAGGGGTCAACTTTTTGAAGTTGGTCGGATCGTGCTTAAACTCGGTGATCACAATGCTCGATGCGAGGCGAGTGTGGCAAAAATTTAACGGGTTAGCGTTTGTCGGGTCTTCCGGGGTCAAAAGTCGGGGTCACAAAGGTCGTCTAAGGGTCGAATTTTCAAAGTTTGTCCGATCGGGCTTAAACTCGGTGACGGGAAGCCCGAATACGAGTCGAGTGTGGAAAAAATAACACGGCTTTGCTTTTCTTGGGTCGTCCGGGGTCAAAGGTCGTCTAGGGGTCCAATTTTCAAAGTTTGTCCGATCTGGCTTAAACTCGGTGACGGGAAGCCCGAATACGAGTCGAGCGTGGAAAAAATAAAACGGTTTTGCTTTTCTTGGGTCGTCCGGGTCAAAGGTCGTCTAAGGGTCGAATTTTCAAAGTTTGTCCGATCGGGCTTTATGCATGCATTCTACAAACCACCAAACCCGAGAACCGACAAACCCCGGGTGACCGCCCAAACCCGAGAACCGACAAACCCCGTGTGACCGCCTAGTATTAAAATAAACATGTAAAATATCGCGAGCAGTTTCCAGTATGTACCCATTTTAAGGTTATAAAGCTAGTCTTAGAAAAGTGGCAGCCATTTTGAAGCAAAAACATTTCCACCATGTTGGAAAAAGCGAAACCAGTTTTGGAAAAAGGGGCATTCGCCATTTTGGGAAGAAGAAAAAAACAAACTCATCTTCCTTTTTTCAAAAAGTTAGCACGAGAAACTAGTTTTATTTTTACTTGGCCTAAGATCCAGGGGCCATGGGAGTTTGGTGACCTGTAAATATTATTATTTTCATTAAATGATGCATATTTTCATAAAATAGGTGTTTGTATTTTGCCATTGTTATGTACCGAAGTTATTCATCTCTGTACATATTATTTATTGAACCTTCACACATTACAAAAGAGAACAATCATCTACCATTAGGTCGCACCATTTAATATCCAAGGTGTTTGGCAATAATTTGTTTTAATATCAGAAAGAGACTATTTCTTGATCTTGAAATCTCAACCGAAGCATATAGAAGGGCAAATGTGCTTACACGGTGAACGGTGAATGCATAATAATATATATATATAATTGTTTCATGTAAGATATAATATGGATTCGAGCTTTGCATCATTTGTTATATGCTGGACAGATTATAGTGGTTTACAATATGAAGAGGTTTTTTGCAAAAGGGCCTGCATCCACTTTGGCTCTTATTGAGAAAAAGTTTAAAAAAACCTGTTTCTAAATATTCAAGTTGAGCAATTGAAAAACTGAATGGATTATGAAAGAGGTACACTACATACTAATTTAAATTGAAATACATTCCAAATGCGCTAGTTTTCAAAAACAAACAAAAATCATGTTTACATTTTTTGAACATTTGGATGTAGGCTCTTTTGCAACAAAACTCCATCTGTTTGTACTTAGAGAAAAAATCATTTATTTTAATCATTTAAAAAAAAAGAAGTTTGATACAGAAATGTTAAATGATACAATCATATGTTTCAAGGAAATAAAGTCTTTTTTTCAAAAAGACCTACATCTCATTGTAAACTATTGAAGTTGTTGTTTTGTTTTAAAAGGGCCTGTATCCCGATTTAATTCTGGACACAGGCCCTTTTGCAACTTCAATGACTGTTTACAATGAGAAAAAAAATGACTTTTTGAAAATGACTTTTTGAAAAATGTCTTTTTGAAAAAAAATGACTTTGTTTCCTTGAAACATAAGATTTTCCCCTATACATTTCTATAGTAAAATCATTTTTGAAAAAAATGCACCATAGCCCTTTTGCAACAACGCTCTTCATATATAGACATGAGTTATGAATTTTCCCAAATTCTCAGCTGTAGTCAGCTTCTGCATCATTGATGCTCTCGTTATGAATGAGGTATCAAACTACGGAGTAGAAATTTTCTCATGAAATGTATATCTCAGATTTTTCGTATCGATTATTGATCTTGGATTAGCCCACATGAAAGCACCTGGTCAGGGTCTTTTTGTGTTAGGTGTATATCCATTGCTAAGACTATGGTGCGTGGAGCGAATTCCTTGTTAATTATAAGGATCACCTCTTTTGATAATCCGCGTTAAGGGACTTTTTTTTTGAGAGTGCATTCACCCCCCCCCCCCCCCCCCCCCCACCCCCCCGGTCAGATATGCATATTCACAAAATGATGCATTTTGGCATTTGATCGGAATGCACATGGCATGCATATTGATAAGAATTACTGTAAAAGTGGGCATTTCTCCCGTATAACTGTGCGCGTTTTGCACATTTTGAACAATTTTGCTTGTTTTTACTTTTGCCATCTTGAGCTTCCTTATATAGACCTACATACAAAATGAATATAATTTATTTGCATGTTTTTTTAATATTTTTGCGCCTGTTGATTTTAGGGCGAAAAGTGCGAAAATAAACGAAGCATGAACATTTCCACTGTTTACAGTATGAATTTGAAATGATGAAAGTCGCCAGTAAGCTGTTTATTGATAGGCGCCCTCTTTTATACTTTGATACCGAGTTTTGATACAGACTGTAAATGCTGGCAATATATAAACCTGTAAAGGCCACACAAAAATAAATGTTTGTGTTTGGGGATACTATGTGATAGAAAAATGGGTCTGTAGAAAATGGGGAAAATTTCCAAATTTTATTTTTGGTATTGCTTCTGAAAAAAATCAAGGTAAAAACAACCTCTTTCGGATGAATGGGATTCAACAGTTATGGGATGTGTTTGTATATACTATTGGGGGGTGGGGGGGGGGGGGGGGAGAATCTGGAAAAAAATACCGAACATTTATTTTTGTCTGGCCCTATATATACGTAAAAACCCAATAGTTAAATTATACTGTATATACATGTTGTAATTATACTCAAAATTATTTATATTATAATCATGACTATTAAGAGTAAAAATGATAATATGGAAAATAGTGTTTCTGTTATTGTGCTTTTTTGTGTGTGTTCTTCTACATCAAAAAAAGTTTTAGTTTAATGCGACGAACAAATACAAAATTTGTTCTATGGGCCGACGCGACCAACCCATATTTTTTCAAAGTTGGTGAAACAAATATTCCTGTACAAAGAAATACCGACCCAAATGTTTGACATAAATATATATGAACAAATATGTGGTACTGACATTGGAAAGGGGTATAGGTATGTGCCGCCCTGAAGTCCCCCTTCCTTTTCATCCTCTTCTGCTATAGTTCTAAACACCCTTTTGAGCCTGCATCACTTCTTTGAGACAATTTTATTGATTTTATTGAAAATTCAAAAAATCTCGAAATGTTACGTTCTTACTAAATAACTAATTGAAAAACAAGCCAGTTCTTATAAGGGAGCGTTCATAAATACTTTGGTGGGGGGGGGGGGGCGCTGGATAATTATAGGGGCCCAAAAAAATGTGATACTCTGCAAAGGGGAGGTCAAAAAAAGTTTTTGAAAACCCCCAGCAGAGGGGGGGTCAAAAAAATTTAAAACACTTATTAGTTTCCAAAATTTTCTGGGGCTTCGCCCCAACCCCTGCTTTACCTGTATGCACATTATTTAGGCAAAGTTCATAAATCAATGTTAAAATAGCTAATTTTTTGGCGTGCTACCGCGCAGATGTCTACGGGCCAATTTTTATGTACTAGCCCAGCTAAAAAGAATGAAGGGCAAATTCATGTCAATAGCAAAATCATATAATTTAAAGCCAGGATATATGATTGGAGGGAGCATCATAATTGGTTTCAAAAACAGAGATCTGTGCATAAATATGTTATTCAGGGGATTAAAGACCATGGCACTAAACCAAAGATACTGCAATTGAAGTGGTAGTTCTGATTCACTCTAGATTCTACAACCTGCCCTCCTAGATGTGATGCGTCCATCAAAAATAGAATATGATACATGGTCAAAAAATAAATCCCATAACAAGATATCATATCTATGTTCTCTGAACTTGATAACAATGAACGGAGGACAAGAAAGTTTCAGGTGCAGGCAGCAATACAGGGGGGGGGGTCAAAAAAGTTTGTGGCATGGCGAGAGGGGTGGTGGGGGGGGGGGGGGGGTCAAAAAAGTTTGTGGCATGGCGAGAGGGGGGTTAAAAAAGTTTTGATATACAAAAAAAAAAATTATCCAGCCCCCCCCCCCCCCCCCACACCAAAGTATTTATGAACGATCCCTAAGACCCACTTTTTCGAGAAAATTAGTTCTTAAAACCCCTATTTTTCGTCATAAATTATCTTAGTTCAGTTCCCAAGCCCCCTTTTTGAGACCCTGGTCGGCACACCCCTACTGAAAATAAAAGTTGAGCGTAAGATGTACGTAAAAATAAACATAAGCTGTTATGAATGCCCCTGTATGGGTGTATCATAACTAAGAGTAACATTTTTTTGTTGCTTTGCGTTACAAAACCACCTTGTTTTGTTATTTATACGGTTCTAGGCCTGTGTCTTCGGGCACTTTCCACGTGGCTATTAGTTTTATCATTACTTTTTACAAAATAGATTTTTCCAAAACCTGCCGCGTGGAAAGTGTTATAGGTATACACCTAGCACATAAAGTCCCTGACCAGGTGCTTTGAGGTTGGCTAATTCAAAATATATAATCGGTACCAAGAATCTGAGATATACTTTAAATTAGCAAATTTCTTCTCCGCAGTTTGATACCGCATTCAACAAAATCGAATGGATACTTTTAAAGTTATGGCGATTTCAATGACCGCGCATAACAACAGCAAAGTTGATATCACCATTGACGTGAGAAGCTTTTACGAGAACAATATTTGAAATATAAATTTTCAACTTGCATTTTGCCGTTTTCCAACGGACAGTCTAAATTTCCGTTTTAACGAACATATACCGAAAACGAATCGGGGCTCGGTTAAATTGATGGTATGATGGTATGTTTAGCTAAAAAAAAACGCCTCTCAAATCGTGTGTTACTTAGTTAATACGGATGCGCCCAATATGTAATAGATTTTTTTTCAGACTCACCATTTCATGACTGTCAATATCCTTTTGACGTGATAAGCTTTTACGACAACAATATTTGAAATATGAATTTTCAACTTGCATTTTGCCGTTTTCCAACCACGGACAGTCTAAATTTCCGTTTTAACGAACATATACCAAAAACGAATCGCGGCTCGGTTCAATTGATGGTATGATGCTATGTTTAGCTTAAAACCGCCTCTCAAATCGTAAATTGTTACTTAGTTAATACGGATGATTAGTATAACTATCATGACGGCCAGCTTCACAAAAATTGGGTTAAGGATCCTTTCCTTTACCAACGTTATATGTAGGAATTGTTATGACCCTACAAGCAATAATAATAACCCGAAATTCCTTACGAAATTTACTTTCATGGAGTGTATTTCCGTTCAAAGAAGAGCTTTAAAGGTCACATGATATGTCCCGATCACTTTTTTGGGGCTATGATTTTTTTTTTCACATCAAGATATTTTGATATCAGAAGAATTCTCATATTTTTCTCATTATGTCTGTAAAATCTTAGGGGCCAGAAATGTTCCATTTAGAAATTATAGGCAAAAATGTGGTGAATTACTGCCAAAGGTGGTTAACCACCCAGCCAGTTTGTGTACTACTCAATGGCAACATAATTGTGACCTTGTGATTCTTAAATAAGAACTATTCAGTTATGCAACCCAAACTTTGGAATGTGGCACATTTAAGGATGACCTTCCATATGAAACAGAAACACATCAAGTTGAAACGGCGGGCCAGCAATCGTAACAACACCTTTAAATGATCTTATTCTTTGAAATTAATTTTAAAATGGAAATGTGTAGCGCAAACCGTATGCACCGTTCTCGAAACTTTCGGGTACCACCTTCATGTTTGTGTGTAAAACTTCACTAAACAACATGAACAAGGGTGATGTCTTCTCCTTTCTGAAATATTTGTTACTAGTATATCACATTTTTTTTCACACAACAAACTTTGGATTGACATATTGCAATTATAGATTAAAGAGTTCAAAGAAGACAGTTAATACAAAGTTGAAAGGGTAAATTAAAAAGGCTTGGTGATTACACGAATAAGGGGGTATATTTCAGTGGCTGTGTGATCTCTAGGATTAAGGGTATATTCGCTGTAAGAAAACTTTGGAAGGGACCAGTATTTTCAATTACTTGACATGAGATGCACGGGTACTCGAAACGTGTTGAGATTGGTAGTTGGCCTACCGGGAGAGCAAAGGGGTGTATGGCCATACAACAAAATACTCTATGAATGTAACAAAAGTTTCACTTTCAAGTGAAATAAAATTTCCCAAATTAAAGGGAAATATATCTGAGTCTGTGTCATCCTTAAAGTTGTGTTTTAATAAAGTTGTTTTAATAAAGTTGTTTTAACAACTAAAGAAAGTTGTTTTAACAGTTAAAACTCTTTGAATGATTTAAAATCGCATGATATTGATAGCTTTCTGAAATTATGAATCTATCACTCTATATTTGAAAGAATGATAATGACTGTTTAAAAACCAATCACAGCTTAAGAATGTTAAGGATTCCAAGAGTCCTCCTAGTCCCTAAGATTCTTTCAAACAGATTTGCATGACATCAATGTTGATTCTTGACAATTCAAACATGTACCCCCCTACCAAGTGTATTAAGTTCATCTTGCAGTCAAAGTCCGATGGTTCTATAATCTCACAATACAATAAGTTCCATAATCCAAATTTGTAAAAGTGATAAAGAAGTTTACTAATCCGTAACCGATAAGGCAATAGTATGAATAATTAGAGGATCTTAAATCCGAATATTGTACATTTTTGGGGGACGGTTCGCGCAGCGAGCCGTTCCCTCTTATAGCATCAGATTGCGGTATTTTCCACATTTTGGTGTTTCTAGAAATACGCGGGGGCTGCCATCTTGAAAAAAGTCTATCTCTCATACCTGTTAGTAATTTGGTAATACTGCCCTCTATCGATGAATATATCATTATAAAATAATAGAGGGCAGTAGTGGCGATGATACTGACACCTGCATGGAGTTGGTTATCCAACTCCAGCGGTTTTAGGATGAAATAATTTAGTTCCAACGTGTAATGAATTTTATGGGGTCACATAATTGAAATCCATTGTTACATTGAAACCAACGGAAATTCAAAATGTAAGGCCGTTCGTGTCCACTATCGTCTGAAAAGAAAGAGGCATGTTTTGTAAACATTTTTCTGGAATGTGGAGTAAGTTAAATCATCTGGTTAATACCAATATACTATGGAAAATGCTGTATTTTCCATACACAAACGAAAAATAGATAACTTTCCCTCTAACTATAAACGGTATAGCGCTTGCCCAAGATACTTCCATTTACGATTTTCTAGACATAAGTGGAAGGGAGCATTTGTTTTACTGTATTTAAAAATTTTAAAAATTAATTAACCCTTTCCTATTTTTCTGTATTTTCACGAAGCCACAACTCTATGTAAAAATAGGTGATGTAAAGGCTAGGCCTACATTATATTTGGCTTGATTTATTTAATATGTGACAGTCTCGGTTTATTTTTACCTCACAATATATTGAGGAGAGGTTGACCAAGGTGACCGTGGGGGCTTTCAAAATGTATAGAACTATAAATGCACTTAACGACAGTAGAGAATATCAATAGTCCTACAATAGAAGACGAATGTACAATGTCACTGCAGTCGACGTAGACATACACATACAGACAAACAGCAGAAATACGTTGAAAACACAAAACGATGACATCCAGCGATGGCAATGCGTTGATGGAAAGCAAGTGCTGGTTTTCTAAGACAAAGGGATACACAAAATGGTAGACAGGCCCAGAGATGGAGTGTAGGCTTGTTGGAGAGCAATTCTGGACTGACAAAAAATGGGTGGCTGGGCTATTTGCATAGGGGGAGATAAGACAGGAAGTAAACAAGGTCACATGTGGTGGACAGTAAACAGATTGGGTCATGGGTCAAGGTGGTGTTACTGGGCAGATGAATTATACCAGACAGGGATGGACAGAGGGAAACATGGAGCATACAAAGTCAAAACATGGAAACAAATAATACAATATAATATGAAAATAGCACAATATTCATGACTGTCACAAATAATTATATCAAGCCGCACACAAAATTGTCATTCCTGATAAAAAAACTTCTTTATTTCAATTTCAATATTTGAGTGGGCAAACAAATGTTAACTATTTTGTCTCTCTGTTGGAAGTACCGTATTGCCAATACATCAACAGACTAAAAAATAAATACCTTTGACTCCATCACAGGCTGCGGGGAACTGATAAACTATGCTGCATTATGGTACATATATTTTACGAATGTGGCCATAAAAGACTACAAAGATCAAACATGGCTGCCTCCATCTGTATGTAGAAAGACCTAAATTTCATCATTTTGCCAATCCCACGCTATAGGGTTCGGCTCGCATCGCTACCGATGTAACTTAAAACAACCTGCAATCATTTGTATGTATCTCCACATGTTTATTGGTACTCTGGCACTTACAGTAAACAAGCGCAATTACGTGGCGCGCTGACGTGCCTATGTATATTGATACACAAAATAATAAACTATGCTGTAATATATAATTCTTTCACATTCATGCAACACAAAATTCGTTCACAATTAGCATCTTTGCGATTGATTCTGCCGCATAACATAGCACTTTTACAAATGCTGCTATTTTGCCTCTTCCTATTTGCATCATATCGCCATTTCCTTTTGACCGTCCCCATTCCATTTTAATGGAATTTTTATATGGGCTATCCTGGCCTTGCAACTTTTGGTGTTGTGGTGTGTTTGCCGTTCCAGTTTGGGATCGCATTGTGATATGCGTTATTTATTGAATGTTATTATAATTTTATACTCGTGTGATTTGTTATTTGTATATGTTGCGATGCCAAATAAAAACTAAACTAAACTAAACTACGACAACAATATTTGAAATATGAATTTTCAACTTGCATTTTGCCGTTTTCCAACCACGGACAGTCTAAATATCCGTTTTAACGAACATATATACACATGAAAAAAAATAAATTCAAACGGTCAAAAAATTTCGCACGGACACAAAATTTCGCAGTCCAAAAAGCACTGTAGTCAACAAATATTGCCCAATCCTCAGGGTTGTAAGCAGTTTTTCCACAAAAATGTTCATTTATTTAAAAAAAAAAAACCAAAATGGTCATTTTTAAATGGTTACCCCACATATAAATACTATATGTAAGGGGAGGGGCGGGGGCACAAAGGGGGGCGGGGGCACAAAGGGGGGCGGGGGCACAAAGGGGGGCGGGGGGCACAAAGGGGGGCGGGGGCACAAAGGGGGCGGGGGCACAAAAATTTCTTTCAGGGGGGGGGGGGGCATCTGCCCCCCCTGCCCCCCCCCCCCTGAGCTACGCCACTGCTTTGAAAGATTTAAAATCGCATGATATTGATAGCTTTCTGAAATTATGAATCTATCACTCTATATTTGAAAGAATGATAATGACTGTTTAAAAACCAGTAGCGTAGCCAGCGGAGGGGGGTGGGGGCAGTCTTCCCCCTGGGAAGACTGGGGCAACCTTTTAATTGGGGCAACCTTTTACGAAAATGCTTAAAAATAGGGACGATATTGATGTTTCCCCCCCCCCCCCCCCCCACCCCCACGGAATGACAATGCTGGCTACGCGCCTGTTAAAAACCAATCACAGCTTAAGAATGTTAAGGATTCCAAGAGTCCTCCCAGTCCCTAAGTTTCTTTCAAACAGATTTGCATGACATCAATGTTGATTCTTGACATTTCAAAAATGTACCCCTACCAAGTGTATTAGGTTCATCTTGCAGTCAAAGTCCGATGGTTCTGTAATCTCACAATACAATAAGTTCCATAATCCAAATTTGTAAAAGTGTTAAAGAAGTTTACTAATCCGTAACTGATAAGGCAATAGTAGGATCTTAAATCCGAATATTGTACATTTTTATAGTCTGAAAGCTGAAAGGGTTTCCATTAAACACACGAACATGGTTCTATAATCCATTGTGAGATGAAAGGCCCTACAGTTTTTAAATAAGTTCCGCAGATCGACTAAAAAGAACCCATAGTAAGATTCAGACAAGAGAACACTTTTCTATGATTCGGAATAAAGTCAAAGAACCCTATTTCAAATTTGTACTACAGAACCTGCTTTAATGTTCGGATTGCAGACAGACCCTTTCTTCATAATCAGATTATAAAACATGATCATGATATGGTTTTCCCTTTTAAAGGGAATGTTTATCAGACTCTTCTTGTTTCATACAAAGACTGATTAGTTGCAACCAAACTTGGGTCAGGAGGTTCGCTTAACTATACCCTTATAAACGGACGACCCATATCAGAGTGTCTGTATTTTTAATGACACATAAAATACAAGCGTGACACCAAAATATGTACATATTATGATTGTTGGGGGTGCCCACCCCCAATGCCAAAGGATTCGAAGGTGTGATCCTTACCCCCATATTTTTGAGTGCCCCGCCCCCCCCCCCCCCCCCCCCACCCCACCCACGGAACATAGGTCATCTTTAGATTTAGGTACAATATAAACAACACATGATATGAATGCCAGCCAACTTGATATCATGTGTTTTTGCGGCGACCCCTTCATCCTAGTCTTGCAAGAAAGACACTTGTCCTAGATCTTATTGCGAATGATCGCCCTTCGGGCTTAGTGGAGAGTCCTTTCTTGACGGACTATATCAACCCATGTATGTATGTTGACAAATCCATCATCCTCTTAACACAGACGATGGTGTATTCCCATCCGCTATGACGAGCGCCGTGATGTTTACATCGGTAGGGAGCCGGGGGAGGGGGGAGGGTAAGGGCAAGGAGTACACTGTTGAAAAGTCTTGTTGTCAATCAGTTCTCGAGACCCCTATTTCAACTTCAACAACCATTTATTTGTTGACCTACCATTTCAGGCTTTGACTGCTCTATTAGCGCCATCGCCATACACTTCAAATGAAAGATGGACATCCGCCTCCCCTCCACCACTAGAGGTGGAACTATCGAGGGGAAACCCCCTTCCCACCCGAAGAAGGCTTGCCCCCAAACGGAATGACAAACTCTATGTATACACCAAAGGTCAGTTATGCCCCCTGCCACCCCACCCCGACCACCCCCAAGTTTTATTGTTTTAATTTGTTTTAATTAAAAAAGTCAATCTTGAAGATTGTGATTTCAAGGATCTTAAAAGATTGAAACACAATCTAATGGAGTGAATTTCAGTCCGATATATTGATTTAAGAGAATAGTCACGCTACTCCCCCCCCCCCCCAACCCTCATTCTCCCCAACCCACCCCCTCCCCCTCCCGTAGTAAAGTTAACATCAGCACTCACATAATATATCGTTTACACCGTCGCTTACGCGCGTGCGCATTATGATGAAAGAGCATCTCATTGCTGGCATGGTTAAAATTCCATCTCCTAGATTCGAATACGCAGAAACTTAATGTCATATCTATATTGACTACAAGCAAACGCAACTACTCACAGGGTGATACGGTATAGTGGCCTGGCAGCCCTAAAGTATAGTAATTGAGTATCAACAGCATGCAGCGTTTGGATAGAAACATCACAGCTCAGCAAGACAAACCCCCTATTGACATATATTTATTGGTTTCCTAATTTTATTAAGTACTAAACCGACAACAGACGACGTGGAAGAACTTACACGTGATATTTGTACTTGTATGTATCACAAGGTTTCAAAAAGATAAGTTCTAGCACCATGGATGACACTGCGCATTGGAATTAACAGTTGATCACGCATCTGGATTTCTTAAAAATGTTCCTTCAATGACCTGTTTCTTCCAACCACTGGTCTTCCGCTCTAACCAGCAGTCTCTTATATAGCGCAATTGGTGTACATCTTGAATTAGAATCGGATCTGACTTCCGACGTACGGATCTGAACTTCAGATGCCAAGAGGCCACCAGCAGATTTCGTGAAACTTGCCCTTTCCTGAGCTTGCGTCGATGGTCGCAACGATGACATCGCCGCAGCAAGACACAGAACGTTGGATTTTACGCACAAAGCTTTATTGACATCATACCGCTATGACTCTATGTTTACATGGGAATTACTGAAGTCCAGCAATGTCTTATTACCGACCTTCCTCTTCGGGATCTAATGTATCGCAATATTTGTCCGTCGGCGGCGGGAGATCCACGGGGAGATCCGCGGCGGGAAGATCAGAGGGTAGATCAAGCGGTGGATCAAGCGGTGGATACTACAGCAGCACTATAAGCAGTGATGTCCCTTCGCGACGTTCAACATACGGCGCATCTTCAGGCTCATCATCGACCAGCAGCAGCAGCAATGTGGCGCAACTATTGGGAAGGACCCCGGTGTCATCGTATGCCAGTGGTAATGAAGAGAGGAGACGTCGAAGGAGAGAACGGGAAGAGACCAAACGAAAGAAAGTAAGTGTTATTATTAATAGTAGTATTGTTTTGCAAGTTGTTTGTGATTGTTTCAAGTTGTCTGGAGGTCGAAGTATGTCAGTGTGGAAAGAATTTGCGAGTCTGGTGTCACGTGTGGGGTGGAGGGGGGGGGGGCATTTGAAAACGAAACGTCTTCGTTATTAACATTTGTATCATGAAATTATCTAATGGAGTTTAGAATAGGATAGGATTGCGTTCTTTTGGCGCTTGACACACACATAGGCCTATTTAATATTTAAGTCGGTGATGTGGTCTTCTTGAACCTCAACCCGTTTCGCGCGCTGTCCAAATACAGCTGTACTTGCAGGCTACCCATAATATCTGTATTTCTTACATAGAAAGAGAATTAGATTGTAGATTTAAAACTCGGTAATATATCTATATCATATGAAAACATAATAAAATATCGTAAAACGTGATCATAACACCAATGTCACCGGTTGCGGTTTGTTTGTGTCGCCACGTGATCAAATTATATATTGTCTGTTCCAGTTAAAATCCATAGGTCCATCCAAAGTTAATGGTAGATATGACCTTTAGTCAAATCTTCCACACATTATCCAGTTATCATCAGGCAGTGTGTGGATTTCAAATGGAGTAACCCATGCAGGTATAGAAGGGAGTAACACTTTCCACACGCGAGTCGACTATGAAGTTTAGCATAAATGTAGGCCCTACAACAAACATATTTCAGATATCTTTTTCAACTTTCAAAGTATATCTGAAAAATAACTGAACCAATACTAGGCATGTTTGTACTGATTTCAATGCATTTCTCATGGTGATTCGAAATATGGTAATGAAATTCAATAATTGTGACATTTTTAAAACATTTTGTGACATTTTGGAATGTCGTCTGCAGACGTCTGCCGCGTGGAAAGTGTTAAGGTGATGTCTTCCATAGAAGGTGATGGATTTCAAAGGGGGTATAGCCCAAATACATTCATGATGCTCCTCCTTACCGGGGATCCTACATGTAGGGGGGAAATGGGGCATTTTGGGACACCTTAATCATTTCGGCATATAGTGTTTACAATTATTTCATTGAGGTATTAGGAACTATTAAACATACAATAAGACAACCCAAAGTACATTTTCACAAAACTTTGTGCTATTTTGATGTTTGAAAGTTATTCAAAAATTGCATTTTCACTTTTTTTAATTTGTTCCATTTTGCCCCACATGTTGGGGCATAATGGGACACGGTCAAAACTGAATATGGGGTAAAATGGGACATTTTTGGCATCAATAAATTATGTTTTATGCATCTTTTTCTGGAATATCTGGTGTTACATACATTTGTGTGCCAAGTGTTATTTATTTAAATAATTAACTATGTAGTAAAACACAATGATATAGCTATATTGCATTTTAACACAGAACGTGAACACAGTTTGTGTCAATACACTCAAAGCTATATAAAATATTCAATAATTAGCTTTGTTGCAAAAAAATATTTTATTCACATGCAAGTCAGTCTTATAACACCAATTTGATTGTATTTGTATTTTTAGAACACCTTAAAACGGTGAAAATGAATGGATGGTTATGAAAGCTGTCACATTCCATAACAAGTCAGTCTTATAACACCAATTAATTGTATATGAAATGCAATCCAATACAAGTGTCCCATTTTGCCCCGTGTCCCAATTTACCCCAGTGTACCCTAGTCATAACAGTCACCCAGTTGCCATGGTTACGCTATAACAATTTTTTGGGGCGATTAAATGTACTTGCGTTGTTTGTGTTCATTGAGATCAAGGCAATGCCTTATTGAAATATAAAAATTAAGTAAAGATATAATAGTATAGCACTCTCAGTTTTAAGTCTATAAATACATTTTACAATTTTATGGAATGGAATGTGATACGAACTGTCGCTAAATGTGATATTTAAAGGGACACCATTTCACTAAATTGACTATAGTATACTCGGAGTGTGCGTGATGTGAGACTATATAGAGCTCAACAAAAGAAAGTCATACACTTAGTTTATCATAATACTATTTTTGGCGACTCTGTCCGTCCGTTCAATGCCTCCGGGTGCAGATCCCTGTCCGTCTGCCCATGTAATCGCTATGCACAGTGATCTTCGCCCCACGTAGACAACAAACTGTTGCTACGCGCTCGCGTATAAACAAAACAAAACATGGCGCACGCGATTGCCGGCGCACGCGTAATGGCGCATACCGTAAGGTGCGTACGCGTTCGTGGCACAAACTGGGTATTTTCATGGGGCGGGTAAACGGAAGCCGTCCGGTGGCTAACAAAGAGAGAAAAAGGACTCCAATTAACTATAACTCCCGGGCGTGTTTTTGTATGAGTCAAACTATAGGCCTATGCATATGATCAGGAGGTAAAAAAGGATCAGATGGCGGGTTAGGGTTAATAAAGGAACTGGGATCGTAAACTGTAGGCCTTCATCCAGGAACACGTTATGTGTTAAACATGTTATTGTTAAAGTGATTGCGGTGGTGTGATGTCAGTGCCTCAACATCCCATCGCGGACCCATCTATGCGCGCATGCCACAACGTGCCTATCATGGGATGTCTTTTATATAAATGAACTAAGACCCCAATATAAAACCCTAACCCTAGGCCTAATAACACATGTACTGAATTGCATGGATACGCACATGGGGTAGCCTACCTGGATTTAAGGGCACATGAGGTTCCTGTATTATATGGGGATTTGGAATATTAATGGCACCTGTGATAACTGAATTTTAAGAGTATATACACATCCCATAAACCCCCAACCCGAGAACCGCCCAACCCACGAACCGCAAATTCTAGTGTCCTATAAAGTGACTTAGTAGGCTACTACATGTATGCAAATAATAATTTGAGTAATCACAGAGTGATCATGGTGATACAGCAATATACTGTAAAAGTGGACATTTTCGCGTTATTTTCTTCTTTTAAGATCCTTCCCTCAGCACAAACTTTAAGATTGACTTTCCAATCGTTTGATTTAAGAGAGTAACACTTTCGAGGAAAAACATACTTAGGCCTTAAGTAACGGTGAGAGCATGCATGATAAGTATTATAGGCCTACACTCTAAGAAAAAAGGGTTCCACTTAGAACCTTTTTCTGTCCTGTATGTATATAGAGAACCCTAAGAGCTCTTAAGGTTCTATAAAAAAAACTTTAAAAGGTTCTATAAAGAACCTTCACAATTTAGGTAGGCCTAGGGACTTTCTTCATGGGCTCATCACAAAGTTTAAAAGAGTGAAAAACAGTGTTAACAACATTCATCATTTTTGGTTTTATATAATTATTTTTTGGCTAAAGAATTTACTAGTTTCCCAAAAAGGTTCTTCACTATACTTAAGGTTCTACAAAGAACCATTTTCTTGGCTTAGAACCTTTTTTAATTCTACAAAGAACCCAAAAAGGTTTTTTAACCAGTGAAGAACCTTTTTTGGAACCCTAGTAAAGAACCTTTTAAGGTTCTTGGAAAAAGTTTCTTGAGCCAGAAAATAATTATGGAAACCAAAAAAGATTAATGTTAATGTTAACACTGTTTTTCACTCTTTTAAACTATGTGATGAGCCCATGAAGAAAGTCCCTATAGGCCTACCTAAATTTTGAAGGTTCTTTATTATAGAACCTTTTAAAGTTCTTTATAGAATCTAAGAGCTCTTAGGGTTACATATCAGGATAGAAAAAGGTTCTAAGTGGAACCTTTTTTCTTAGAGTCATTTAACCCACAGCAACGCTCAGTTCATCCTTTTTGATTGGTAAATAAATAATATTGCTTATATGCAATATTGAGCAATAAATATGTTTTATCAAGATTGTTGGTACTTTAATATTTTCAAAATTTAAGATAATAATGCAAAAGTCTAATGAGTGTTACAATTTGAACAAGCATTTTTTATATTTAAATAAACGTTACTTTGGTAAATTTAAAAGAAAATACTAAATTGGCCGATTAAAATATTTCAAAATTTTAGCGACTGTTGACATGAGTCAATCTAAATTGATTGAAAAGTAGATTGAAATCAATTTTTGGATTTACTTTTAGTTTTACACTATTAAATAGACTGTAGTTTAACACTTTTATAGACTGAGTTTACCAATAAATAAAGTGTTACTTCTATTGTATTATACCAAATAACGTTGCATATGGATGAAATTAGTTTTCAAACTTTTTTAAGCGAACATTTGCAGTCGACAAAAGATTGAAACACAAAGCAAATCAATCTCTCAATTGTAGGCCTATATTCAATCTGAAAAGAGGTGTCACTAACTTTATTCAATATAGAATATCGAGAATCACTCCTTGTGATTGATAGAAAGATTGAACATTCAAATCACTCCACTGAATATTCAATTAAAAAAAGATTTATCCCTAATCACAACCAGCACTATATTGAAAAATCAATCTTTTTGATTGAATATTCAATCGCAACATTTAAGTCAGTGAACGTTGCTATCACCATATTGACAGAAATTGGGTTAAGCGGACTTTTTCGGTTCATATTGAGACTTAAGGCTACATAATTGTTATTGTTGTTGTTATTGTTATTGTTGATGATGTTGTTGTTGTTGTTGTTGTTGTTGTTGTTGTTGTTGGTGGTGTTGTTGTTGTTGTTGTTGTTGTTGTTGTTGTTGTTGTTGTTGTTGTTGTTGTTGTTGTTGTTGTTGTTGTTGTTGTTGTTGTTGTTGTTGTTGTTGTTGTTGTTGTTGTTGTTGTTTGCTTGTTTGTTGCCTGTTATTTTACATTGGATTCAGTGTCTCATGGAACTGAGTCTCATAACAGCGAGTCTATTGGCAGTTTTTTTTATGATGTTATAACATCGGGATAAAGTTACATTCAAATAAGGGCCATAAAGCATGAACGATGTCTACTGGGGACCAATATCTTTTTAACCAAGGAAATAAACTCTTCCTGTTCCAAGTATATTGTGTAGCCTTGCCTCGCCTGGACGAGATCGAGGCTAGCCCGGCGCTCCGGTTACCCGGGTCCGATTATAATTGAAAAGATAGACACATACACTGCAAATCAACAGTCTATCAACAGTCTGCAAATCTAAGTGTCAATGATTTTATACCAATGATTTGAGTAACGCCAATAACACTATAGGACGCGTTAATGCTATAAGATTGTACAGTAAAGGATATGTAGTCTTCATTTATTTACACATTACTAGGGACATTAAGCAAATGTATTTATTGAATTTGTATGGAAATAGCAATGTTGCGACATACATGGTGTCCCAAAATACCTCAGTGCAACTTATTTTGAAGGAACTCAACGGATTATTGAGTCTCAAACGGCGAGTCTTTCTATGGCAGTTTTTGTTGTTGTGATGTTATAACATCGGGATAAAGTTACATTCTAATAATATATGAACGATGTCTTCTGGGGACCAATATCTTTTTAACCAAGGAAATAAACTCTTCCCGTTCCAAGTATATCGTGTAGCCTTGCCTCGCCTGGACGAGATCGAGGCTAGCCCGGCGTTCGACCCGGGTCCGATTATAATTTAGGAAAAGATAGACATACACTGCAAATCAACAGTCTGCGAATCTAAGTGTTAATGATTTGAGTAACGGATAATTATAACACTTGGACGCGTTAATGCTATAAGATTGTACAGTAAAGGATAGGTAGTCTTCATTTATTTACACATTACTAGGGACATTAAGAGATGTTGTGGAGGAGGCAGCGCCCTCAATTACAAAAATATATGATAAAAACTGGGATTTGTATATCTTTACAATTGTATTACATGAACTTCCACCTATAAGGATTAAGAAAAATCAGCCCTATTTGTACAAAACGTAGATTCAAAAAATGCTGATCGGGCCCGATCAGCATTTTACATGGTTAAGGGTGGTATTCAACATATTCAAAACATTGTTTTAATCAAGTTTTGCAAGTTTTTTAGTAGAAACAACAATAATGGCAATTTTTAATGTTCATGTTGAATTCTGAAGTAAATTAATTAAAATAAAAAATTAAAAAAACTTGACATTGTGTCCTTAACGCACTGCTGATGAACGCCTGAAAAATACGTAGGTTATGTTAAAGAGTTCATATTTGAACGCTTTCGATGCCTTAACATGTCCGTGTGTTCAAATATGAACTCTTAAACACGTTAATCTTTGTATTTTTCAGGCGTTAATCAATTAATTAACACATCCTATACCTTTACTGTACAACCTTAGAGCATTAACGCGTTCAAGTGATATGACCCGTATACTCAAATCATTAACACTTAGATCTGCAGTGTAGTGCGTCCCATTCGTCCGTCCTTTATTACAATCATTTACGATGGGCTCTCTAAGTTACGAAAAATTCGCCCTGGAAGACAACCCAGGGCCTCATATAGTATATAGCGTATCTAATTGTTGTTGAATTAGTCATAACAACAAAATGATATCCCGGTGTTCATAATATGTTGCTTCTTGCTAGATTTCATCAATACAGGCAATCTATACTTTCGTTTGGTATAATGCTTGTACTGTCACTGTATTAACGGTGATTTGTTGCATGCTGTTTGTACCATACGTACAATGCTTCCAAAATAGAATATTATTAGTTGATAAATATGTTCCTTTTGGGGGAGAGGGTATCATACAAACGCAAAACCTTTTACTTTGAGCACCATTATCTTAGAAAATCTCCGTTCCTTCACCATGTTCACTCTTAGAAAAATCTCTGTTCATTCCCTTTCTCTTTTCCCTCTTCCCTTTTCCCTTTTCCCTTTTCCTCCTTTCTTTTAATTTCGCAGTTTGTGCCAATCTAAATTGAATGTTTCCACAGTTAAGTTTGTAATAAGCACGATAAGTTCAAATGAGCACCACGTCAAGTAAACTAAATGTCAGATCCCGTTTCATCACGCAGTCCACATGCATGTCTCGGCCATGCTCTAAAATACAAATTATTTGTATAACGTACGAATCCGGGGGCGGAGCGCCCCTTAAATTCGTGTCATCTTCTGGCCTGGTTTAAGGGGGCACTGAGAGATCCCCTGGGAGAGGGAGCCCTCAAAAGGTTGAGTTATTCATAATAATGGTTGCTTTGCCATCTTTCATGTAAAATTCATCATGAATTTGATATTTTAAACTTCGATGTACATTTACATCGAAATTAACCAAATTCATCTAAATGGCCACAGATGCACAGATGGCGACTACAAAATTTGTTTCATGCTATAAACCATGAATAACCTAGAAGATCGCGAACACGTGACTTGTTAGGTGAATTCTGAATCAAGGTCATGACCTTCCTGATTCAATTGAAGTGGTGATCTTTAATGATAACGGTCTTTAAATCAAGATACAAAAATTGAAATGTCTCGTACATTTAAATCGTTACCATGAGAGGTATCATCTAAAACAAGGTAAAGACATTTCTACCGGATCCTTTTATAACTGATCATTCGAGACAGAACAGAACGGAATAGTATACAAATACTACATGGTAGAGGGGAAATAGGGCACACTATTTTCCCGAGGTACTGGCTACCGTGCCTATCACCCCGAACCCGAATAGGCCCATAGCCAGTACCGAGGGAAAATAGTGTGCCCTATTGCCCCGACCGTACCATGTAGTATTCTATTCCGTTCTGTTCTGTCTCGAATGATGTCTTTACACCTCACTGTGACTCTGGGGCATGAGGTTGTAGGGAAATAGTCAAAACTATATTTCCCTAGGGAAATAGTACTTGTGATAGGAATTGGCCAATGAATTGCCATAATTAGTTCATGAATATTTATGAGGTGTAATAAACAATATTACGGTTAAGATAATAGGCTTCAGAAGTCTTGTCTGATAAGTCCATGGCCCGGGGGGGGGGGGGGGGGGTCTCACATTGATATGGTATGCGTATGTGCCTGCCTTTTGGGGTGCTTTTCCGCAAAATTGGTATAGCGATGGGGTGTTTTCATCAGAGACCAATGCGCCCAATTGGCATAAATTGGGTGTAATGTTCATGAGGAATTCTTTGTAAAAAGCACCCAATTTGTGCAAAATTGGGTGCTTTTCTAACAAAATTGGTATATTGATGGGTTGGAAATTGGCCTGAAAATAGGTGATAAAGAAAGTCAAATTTTCGAAGTCCGGCAGGCACATCCACGTACGATTTTGGGTCCATGATCTGTACATGCTGTCCTCAATATATTAGCTCTGAAATCGGTTTGCGTTCAGGCCGCGGTCAAAAACAAATAGGCCTAGGCAAAGAATAGGCAAAGAATAGGCAAAGAATAGGCAAAGAATCTGTGACTATATCCT